>JABASM010000154.1:0-31973 GCA_019776545.1 Brachystomella parvula
ATTCGGATTGCACAAAATTGGCTTCCGGCTGCATTAAGCACACCCCCCGCCTGAACTTGGAATAAGTATCCTTTTAAAATCCTATTTTATTTTTTCTTTAAATGAGGCTATATATAGGGTTAAAGAATTTCTATTATTTTTTTTCATTTAAGGTGAGTGTGATGTAACGAGCATAAAGTAAGTTAAAATTAAGTAAATTAAGTCCTATATTAATTGGAGCTGAAAGTCGAGCACACGTGTTAAAAGTAAGAGCCATAAGTTTAAACGGTCAATTTTAATTTTAGTGAGTCTGTCATCGTCGTAACTATAAAATAACCCAACGGATAAATGAAAGTAGAGAAACGACGGGCAAACCTCCAAAAAATGTATTTCATTTAAAACTATTATTATTATTTAAAAAGAAATAAATTATGGACTATAATTAATAGTCTTTTGAAGAAAACCTAAAAAAAAACTAACGATGAAATTTTTAAAGAAGAAAAATGACGTTACTCCCTGATTTGAAATTTCTCGAAAGATTCTGTCACAACTCTTAACTAAGTTTTCCAAGCCTAAATTAATGTCACGTAAGTTCATAATAACAAGATGCAAAGATTAAGTCTGAAAGGGTGTTGAAATGAAATGGAAAATTCTTTTAAAAACTATTCAGACTCCAAGATTTCATAAAAATTTTAAAGTCTCCATTCTAATAACTCAGAAGTCAGTAAAGTACTATTATATTTAAAATGAGTTACCTTATCGTAGAATGTGCAGTTGAGTAGTTAAAAAGTCAGGTTAAGTTGGAGGTACCCGGGGAAGCTTTAAGATGCCTTATCCACTAAAATCTTAATTCTTAAAAAAGTTACATTGAAGTCAAAATGAATGATTAAAAACAGTCGAGCTAACTTTAAAAATTCGGTCATGGAGCACGAGCCACTACTCTGCTGAAGGTTTGTCCCCCGCCTTTCCAAGTTGCGGGGTTGATGGTTCTGACGGTGAATTTATCTCTGCCATTTGATCCGCCCAACTGGGTGACTGAGAGAGGTCGAGTGGGGCTGGAGATGGTGCTTTCTTTACTCTAATTTCAAAGAAATTCTTTTTGAGCATATCTGTCTTATCATTCAAAATTCATTGAGTCTGACTTCTCTGTATTTGGGTGGAGCGTAAGGGATTCTTCAAACTTGGAACTGAGTTGCTGTTCCGATGGCCCTGATTTCCCTGGGTCGCGCTGTGCCTTGGAGTCTGATGACGTGGATGAGCTCATGTTCATGTAGTCTACAACACGAGGAGCTGATTCTTCTTGGTACTGGTGAAGGTACATGTCTGACATAAGGAGGGCTTCTTCCTGAGAAGGGATGTGGTGCTGGGGTCCCTGACGCATGCCTTTTGGTGGCTCCACCAGCTGAAGTACAGATTTTGGGCGTTTAGATTGAACCATGAGATGTGGCGGCCTCTGAAGCTGATTTTGAGGACTGTAGTAAGTGACAACCGCCGTAGAGTTCAGGAGGGCCAGCGTTCTAAAATCCAATACATCGATTTTTATTCGAAAGTATTTTTCAAGCTAAGCAGCCGAGCCTGTTTAAGAACGAAAGTACTGCCTGTGGGAAGCATATTGAAAAAAAAAACGGAGAATACTTACCACTGGCGGGTAGCCTTGATAGCCCGCATGATACGGTACCCCGTGCCCATAGGACGCTGGCGGTCCAGGTGGGACGTAGTTGACAATCGTAGGATCGGAAATAAATTGAGGATGAGGATGCGGTGGCGGAGCGAAGATTTGAGGTTGAGCAGGTGGAATAAATGCAGAGGGGTCATATGGTGGCTGAACAGGTGGCGGTCCAGAAGCGGTTTGAGAGAACGGCGAACCGGAATATCCAGGGACAACAGGGATTGGGCTTCCAGAAGCATCATAGCCCCGAGCTTCGTAATTCGTAGGCATGGAAAACTCCTAATATTTAAAAAATTGTACAGAGTGATGAAGCGATGCAACTTTTAATTATGTACGTACCTTGATCGTAGTATCCTTGTGAATGTGAGGGGGGTGCATAAGCCATAACGGTCACAGGAACTGAGGGAGGAGGAATTGTTTGTGGCTGTGTAGTTCCAGTTTGGGAAACAGGTGGTGCCGAAGGAGTAACAGAAGCACCGCTACCGGTCGCCGCTGGAGAATCTTGTTTCGGTCTCTGAGAAGAGAATCGCTTCGGCTTTGCACTTTCCCCTTGCTGCTGCTGGGATTTCGCTGGCATTTGGTCACGGCGGTCATTGTTACCTCCATACCCTTGATCTAGAAAAAGGTTTATTGGAGTTAATCAGTGAGTTCACGCGAAAGTAGTAGATGTATCTACGCTTTCTACTTTCTGCGATATAATTTTGTTCACTTTTCTTACCTTTTCCACCCTGCTGCTTAATATTGTCATTATCACCTCCAGGTTCCATTTTTCCATCTTGATTCCTATTAGCTGTCAAGCTCGCGCTACCTGTGTACTCCGTGTTTGTAAATGGAAGCGTCTTCTTCTGTTTATGCTGACCAGAGCCACTGAATCCAGATGATTTAGAAGCTGAGGGTGCTGTAGGTGGGGCTGAGGTCCCAGAAGTGCCATTGGATTGCTGACGTTGACTTTTATCTTCACGTCTTCTGTCTGTGTTTTGATCCCATTCACGATCTTCCCTGGCCTTTGGTCGGCTACTGCCGGCATTGTTACTTGACTCAGTCCTATCTTGATCCCGCCTGTTAGCATATCGGTTGCGATTTGAGAATTCGTTCCGTCGTGGTCCTCTCCCACGGCTG
This sequence comes from Brachystomella parvula, assembly GCA_019776545.1. Classification (NCBI taxonomy): domain Eukaryota; kingdom Metazoa; phylum Arthropoda; class Collembola; order Poduromorpha; family Brachystomellidae; genus Brachystomella; species Brachystomella parvula. The sequence goes on from JABASM010000154.1 coordinate 2,768, forward strand.
CCGCCCCGTCCTCCATAACTTCGCTCTTCGTTTTCATCGCCTCTATCTCTGTCTTCCCAGTCTGATCTGCGTTGACGTGGGGGTGGAGCTGTTGAGCTCTTATCACGAGCGTCACGTCCTCGATCGCCACCAGCGGACCGTGGCTGAGATGGAGCTGTCTTCTCCTCTGAGCTCCGTTTGTTATCTTTGTCTTTATCGCCCAAACTGGGGAAATCTTCCTCATATCCTTGTGAACCTTTTCTTGCTGACTGAATGAAGCCACGGCCACGTGCACCTGGTCTTCGGCCACGGAATCCACCACGGGGACGTTGGTAGGCTTCTTCATCTTCCCATTTTCGTGTGTATTTAGATGGTCCACGCCTAAAAAAGAAAAACTATGTATGAGATATGAATACGACGACTAGTAGGCATATTTGACTTTGGTTTATATACCCATAGACTTGCTTGCGCCTTGCTCGAGGAGCTCTATCATCTCCACGAATGTCGTAACCATAGCGGTCTTCTAACTCGCTATTGGATTTCGGTGTTTGCTCGTTTTCGTCGTAGAGATCGTGGTTCCAGCGATCTGTTATCACCTTCTGTTCTTTTTTCGGCTTGTCTTCCTTTTTGGGAGGGGAAACTTCCTTCTCCCTGCAGAAAAACATTAAGCGAAAGTTAGATCACTGTACAACCCCAGTCTATGTGACATGTAGCGTTTACCCTGCGTCCTTCTCCTCTTCACCACCGTGCATTCTGTCATCATGCTCATAGAAATATCCCTTCTTAGGTATAAACTGTGGATTCTTTCTATCCTCGTCATCGTCAATTTCTTTCTCATTGTCACCCTCTTTTTTATCCTCTTGGTCACCTTCTTCTTCCTCGACTTCTACTTCAATCTCTTCAATTTCTTCCTCATCATATTCATCACCTTCAATCTCTTCAGCACTCTCGTATTCTTCAGAATCATGAACTAATTCACCCTCCTGGAACAACATTTAATAAAAATCAATAAAGTATTTAAATGTACTAACTACACAAAGTTCTTTCCCCCTTGCTTACTTCTGGCTTCGCTGTTGGAGAGACAGGCTTAACTTCCACTTCGGAAGACATGCTGATTCCGGGCTACGGTATTCTTCTTGATTGGACAGCCTGGAAAAACACCAGGATTAGATCTCACGACGGGTACCATAGAGATTTTGCTGGTTACTATTGGATACTATAGAATGATGCTTGATCGATAATTAGTTCAAGAACGCATCTCAAAAACAGTAATTCCTTGTAGCGCACAAACTGAAGCTCAAATAGAACGATCGCTTTTAGTCTAATCTCTTCTGACTCATAGAGCTCCTGAATTCCGTCCCCGTACTTGTTTGACACCGTCGTCGTGGCCAGGGCTTGTGCAAGTAGCAAGCAAAAGCTATACCATAAAGAAGGTTAAAAACAAACACAACGATAATCCAGATAAGATGAAGAAAACCTCCAAGAAATTAGACTTTGAAGCAATTCAACGAGATTTAGAGGAGGAGCTAAATGCTGACAAATTGTACTGGATACAAAATGATGCTAAAGTTCGAGCAGTTAACACAGCAGCGACTTACGATCAGTTCAAGTAAGTACCACCACCGCTTTCTGAAGAATTTCTGGAGGATTCTCTAGTTTTCTTCTTCCGGGTCCGGGGTTCGAATCGCGTCGCCTTGAAAATTTTAATTTAGCTTCTGCTTCCGGTCCTCCAGCGACTTGGCTAGGAAACGCAGCTAGTTAGCACTCGACACGCAAATTACTGGGATCCAGAGAGTTCTTCACAATTGTTATGTAAACGCTGAAAAAGTAAGCGTTTTACACGATACGAGAAAAGACTGGTACGCAGTGGCAGCGCAGAAAATGAATGAAATGGAGAAGAGTTGAAGTTCGGAAACTTTTTTGTCTGACGCGGTTCCTGTACTCAAGAAACCGAGACAGAGCGAGCGAGTGAGCGGATCCTGAAGCGAAATGAAGCGAAAATAATTTAGAGCTTCTAGCTTCACTTCGCTCGCTTGATCTATTGAAGACCATCAATTTAGATAAATTGCATTAAAATTACAGCCATTTTTAACACTCGCTTTGGGAACCCTATTTCACAACCGATTTTGGGTAGATACCCCGATTTTGGGCAATCCCATTGCAACCTAGTGACACATGTCAACTCTGTTCCGACAGTGCAGTTACATTGTCGCTAGGGCATGTTCGTGCGCGCATGTGAAGTCACTCCGCAGGTCATCAAAAATAGCATGGGGGCATACTTTGACCTGAGCACTGAATTATGTTGCTGGCTTTTTTTCGGCAGCACCCGCTCAGAGACCACGGGCTACGCTGGTCAGGGTGGATAGCGTGCACTGCAAGTTCTGGCTTTGGCTGCGGCGGCAGGCGATACCGCTACCACTAGCGCCACCGAAAAAAAGGTACAACCGCTATCGCAACCAGGGGATTTTCTCCGGAAAGGAGCAACCAGCGGCTTGCCCCAAAAAGACGCAACCGCTAGCGTAGCTATATGCTTTTCTCGAAGGAAGAGGCGCTACCACAAGCCGCAATCGCGCTTTCCGGAAATCTCGTAGCGCATTCGGATTCCCGTAAGTCGCTGGTTGCGCCAACCGTAACTTGCGTCTGAGAACTTTGGGCCTGCACCCTGATGTCCTTTCAAAATTTACCAGTACCAGTATAGTCTTTTCAGACTCGATTTTCAGCGATTTTTCCTGAGCTGATTTCTAAGAATTTCAAAATTCTGTCAGGTTCAGAAACTGCTAAAACTGCCAGCGCAAGCTATTCTGAATTCGAAAAAAGTTTGGCTCGAGAGCGAAAAAGTTGCGATAGAGGAGAAAAAATGCCTGTGACATTTGAGTTTGTCACCACATTGCCAATAAAAGTGTCAATCCAACAGGCAGCGCGTCCTAGCCGCCCACTTAAACCCCCTGTCCAAGACGGATAAAACCAATTTGACCGCTGGAGCTGGAATGGACAGTAAAGTTTTTTGGAACAGCGTCGCCGCTGGAGAAGCTCAGCAAATCCAAGGTAATACGGACTCCGCAGTCCCTGATCACTTGCCTCATCATTTTCCAGCCCATTGGAAGAAACTTGATGACGCTGGAAGACTAGCATGGCTCGAGGAATTGCTTCAACAGAAACCTGACGATAAATCTGATGACTGTAATCTGAAGCGAATTTTCGCGGAGCACATAGCAGCGGACACGCTCCCAACAGTCCTAGAAGCATTTGACAAGGAAATCCTTCAGAAACAGAAAATGACTCCATGGAATGCTGCTACTGCTCTGCGAGTGCTCCAAATTATTGCTGACAACGAAAAGTGAGCGAAAAAAATTCCAAATATTGTCCCTGTCTCTGAAGTAATGTTTTTATCTAGCAGATTTAGAAGCTACCAAATTTTCCTATCCATCAGCGAACGTAGGACGCTGACCAGAATTCTAAAAGAAATTAGAAACTTGGAGCAGCGTGACATACTCAACGCTTCATCAGGAAACCAAGATGAAGATAGAAAAACTGGGGAAATAATTCATGGGATCCCAGATTTATTCAGCATCGTCCAGGCTCAATACGCACAAATCCTAACTGACTCATAAATCGTAAAGTGCGTCCTTTCTCAACTTATTATTTCTAACATAATTCGAAAAAGAATATCACAAAATGCCTGCCTAGTTTTTTTTACTCGTGGCAGGCTGGCTTCCCAATCATTAATTTTTACCAAGAATAATACTGACAAACTTGTTGCCATTATTTTTGATCCTCTGGCCTACCAAGGGATTTTCTTTTAGAATTTACGTGACTTTATGTTACACATGGAAATTTTTTTTGACAGCCACTGCTTCACCAAATTAGATTTAAAGCGTTAATTTTAAGTAAGGTATAAGCCCTAGTAATTAAGGTTTCTTTTTTCAAGCAATCATAGACATAAGAGTGGAGCGACAGAAATACATTTTTGATGATTACTTTGAAGGGTCAAGAATGTCCATAGAGTATGTGACTTAAAATCCTCGGCGTGGTTGCATAAGGCGAGCGGATCTGAGCGGCTTTCGAGAGGCTTGTGCCTGGCGTTTGGGTACTGATTTGTCATGGTAGACTTTAAGGGCTTCAGGGATGAAATCCTTAGCTTTCATCGAAGGAGCGTCAGACAAGAAATCGATTAGTTCCTTGGGTGTTTCGAGAGCAGACTGATGATTCTTCGGCTTTATCAACCACTGGCTTCGACCTGGTGACCAGACCTTTTTTACGACGGGATATACCGTACATCCCCTACATCCCGCGCGATATATGTAGGATATTATCTGATTCGAAAGAAGATGATTCTTCGGCTTTCTCACCGCTGGACTCCTCCGACGTGTTAATTGGGCCAATGTCAGACTCTCACGAGGACGACGGAGGCTCATAATCGAATCGTTAAAGATTTGGTCAGATTCTCTGCTCCCTTTTTTCTGGTTCGGTGACGTTGCGTGACAGATACAGAAGCTTCCTTCTTTTTACTTCACAACGGTATTCAGTTCGTTCGGATAATTGGATTCCAAGTACACAGTTCAACTGGAGATTTCATTTCTTGTTTCTCTGAAATGTATAGCACCGGAAATAAGTATGACCTCTTGCTATAAGGGTGAGTCAGGGTAAAGCTTATTTACCGTATTTGAATGAAATCTTGGTCACACTCTGAGACAGAATATAATTGATGACACTCGTCTCTTATTATTCTTAATCGTTGACTGCCACTATTTTTCTGGCTTCCCTATCTGCGGTTCCTGGAATTCAGACTTTGTAAAGGTGGCGTGGGTGTGTCATCTTAATTTTAAATACAATTTCATCAGATAGCCTCAGGAAATTAAGAAGAGAGAACTGATGGAAAAATTAATGGAATTCCACATTTATTCAACATCGTTCAGGCTCCATACACACACAGTTCCTCGCTGATTCATAAGTGTTTCTCCAGTGCCCCTTTGAATACAGTTTTAAGGATTTTACAAAGTTTACACAAATTCATCAATGACCGCAATGATAATATTGTAACAAAAATTGCTAATACAAGCCTTTAGTTCAAAAAACCAAGTTCCAACTGATTGTCATGTAGAAGTTTTTAGCACGTCATAGCAGTTATAAATAATTTTTTTTTTCACAGCCACTGTACCACAAAGTTATTTCAAACCGTTAATTTTAACCATCATAAAGTTGCAGTTAAGCCTATCTTTCTTTTAATTAATTTCCGATATTTTTCAAGACACCAACGAATCGGGAGGTACATGTATTTTACCAGGAGATGAAGAGTGGAGTAGAAGAATAATTCATTAGTAGATTTTTTTTGAAGTGCCATTGACCACAGAGGGAGTTTAAAATCCTTTGCGTGGTTGCATAATCCCGTTAACGGGCCCGTGAGTAGGTATCTGATGTTTGGGTACTGGTTTGTCATGAAAGACTTTAACAGCTTCCGGGCTGAAGTCCTTATCACCCTTCGAAGTAGCACCAGACAACAAGTCCACATGCTTTGGTGGGCTATCAAATAAAACAAAGGGGTATTAGTAATTAACAGCGTCATTAACGAAAATGGATTCAATGGCATCGTATTATGTAACTACCTACCTTGCAGAAACATCAAGTGCGTCAGATTCAGGCTTTTGGACTGAAGCCTCGGTGTTCCTCTTCAAATGAGACTTGTCCTGGACGATTCGCATGCCTCCAGCTTTGACTGAAATAAAAAATATTGTATCAGCTTTATAACATAAACCACCTTGCGCCCATTGTTAAAAGCATAAAGCATTGTAACGCATCCATGGACGGTTTGGTCTGCGATTCTGCGCAATGGCGTGAACAAACCGAACACAAATGGTGGCTTTTTCTGATGGCCATGGCCGACGGTCGGCCATGGCACTCACCAGCAGTTGGATGGGCAGGGGCTTCCGTAGCTTTTGGTTGCTCCGTGTCAGACATAGTAGCTTCCTTCTTTACTTCACAACTGGAATGATTCAATTCAAGAGATTTGTAGGAATTGTAAGGATAGGTTTCCACCATATGCTCCGACAGCACACAATTCAAACTTGCTTTGTTCCTGTTTCTCTGAATCTGAAATGCAGTACCAGAAGTTAGCATGACCTCCTCTGACTTATAACAGCAACACTGTTTTACTGTTGATGATAAGAAAACGCTTACTTCCAATATTTTGAACTTTTCGTTGACCTTCGACTTCTGTGTCTGCAAATTGACTGTGATGTCACTCGTCTCCTTCCTCTTTCCCTTTCACACTAAAAAATCACTCCAAAATAAAATATTTTTATACCCAGAGCCGCAGACAGTGTAAAAGGAGTCCCTCACAAGTTTTTTGCAGTGATGTTTACAAGCCTGGAATCAACTACGCATCAGAAATGCTCTTCTTCCGCAGTCAATGTTCGGCGAGTCGAACGTTGGACGAATCGAACAAGAATTTCGAAAAATTCGGAATTGGAAAGTCGACTCGAATTTCCCAGATTCCTTTCAAACTCGTAACTCGAAATTGAAAATACTACTTTGATCTATAAAAAGAGGTCTAAATCTTACCGTTTAGAATCGCATGAAAATAAATCCTGGTCTTCGGTCTGACCTCCACTAGCTATTCGAATCAAATTTCGAGTATTTGGAATTATTTTTACATATTTTAGAGTGGAGAAGGCGAGTCAGAAGCCACAATAACCTCCGATGGATTATGGATTTCAATGTGGCTCGGCAGGTAGCTAGGCCAGACCCGTACCTTCAGCTTTGTATACCTAAGCTTGGTACGGGCGGAAGCGGCGCGTAGACCTTAATTGACATTTAGAGGTCACCAAAGGACTTAACCTCATGGATCGCTACCAGAGTTATATCAGTCGAAAATGCTTGGTCTCCTGATTCTAAAGATACATTTTACTTTACACTTTTGGCCTAAAACATTGCCGCCAGAGGCACTAAATTTTCGCATAAACTTTTCTGACTTCTAGACGCTTCATATTAGGTCAGAAGGGTCAAGTATGGTATGCTTTTAGAATATGCCGGCCAAATCATATTGATGTATTGCTTTTCCGTGACCTCCTTTAGTGATCACCAAGGGTCCCTATCCCTATCATTAATGAACGCCCGTCGGAACATCTTGTTTTGCTTCCGAGTTGCTTACTCGTCTGCACGCACATCGCTCTTTTTCCGTGCACTTATGGGTTAAATTCAGGAGCGGCTCATAGAGCGATTTCAAAGACTGAGCTTCTGTAATATTCGAGTACGGAACTTGAAGTCGAACTCTTTCGAAGCGTACGAATTTTCCTTTTAAAGTTCAAACACGAATTTCGAGTGGTTCGAAATCCGGTTTTTTGCTCGAACTCGAACACAGTTCCAAATCCGATTCGAAGTAATAAACATTCGATTTACTGAGCACTGGCCCTGCAGCTGAACCGAAGCCTAAAAACAAACCTCCCAGCACTGTTTCATCACCTGATTTTTGGAGTTTGGGAAAATGCACTGAAGAGCACCATCAAAAAAGGGAAAAATGTACTACTATATAATAGTAATACTAATAAAAAAATGTTATTAAAACTGGCTTTCTCACCTTACCTTTTAGCATCCTCTCAGGTGTTAGCACTGTCAATTTGACCACAAATCTGGTAAGCAGCTCACCACAACGTAAGAATGCACCCTCGACTCGACTCCGTTTCATCAAATAATTCTTCCGTTTCTTTTTTTTCCAGGGATAAATGGAACCGAATTCTTCTAATGATGAAGACGGAAAGGCCGCTGTCATTTCGTCGAATACTAGAAGTCCGGATCGTAAAACGACCTTCGATACTGTTGCATTCAGGGTACCAAGGAAAGAACCTGCTACTTCCCCCAGTTTACAAACACCACCGATTGACCCAAGTACTGCGACGCCGACGGTGGGCATGTCCAAAACCAGTTCTATGGTTTCAATGCTAGCAGATGACCTGCAGTCAGGTGACACAAACGCCTCTGTAGCTGAACGGACACCTGCTGGATTTACACCAACTATTTCCTCAGGGGAGACAGGAGATACCCTTGTGCAAGCAGCTATACCATACGTAGCCATCAACGTATCCGATGATGAAGCCGCTCAGTTCTCTCCAGCACCAGTGAATCATGCTGTTTCTACGCCTGATAATCATGAAATTTTGAAGAAGCTGGAGCAGTTGAACATCAATGAAAGCCAAATGAATCCACGAGTCGCAGAACTTGAAAATCCTGCTGCTAAGGATAGTGGAGAAGCTGAAAGTGGTTTGACTGATGGAAATAGTGACTTCGTCCCCTATACAAGTCCAGATCCCAATATTTTTCCTACTGTCGGTTCATCCCCACAGAAGAAAGGATTGAAGGCTGAGTTTCGCTCTGAAAACGGTTCCTACGATGCCTGGATTCCTACAGAAAAAACACAAACCATACTTACGTCAGTGGCATCTGAAGTTACTGCTGGCACTTATGTTCCGGATAAAGAGCATATGACGATGCCTGGTATCCTGCATGAAGAAGATTTGGTGAGGCTTCTGAATCTTCTTTCCTTGAATAATTTTTTTTCTAGTCCAATGGCAAAACTTGATTTCAAATAATATTTTTGACGCTTTAGGTGGACAAAGTTGCGGTGAATATAGATCGGTTTTTTGGAACAGCTGAAGCTTCCAGGCGGAAGATCCTAACGGCTGACAATGTCCCCCAAGATGACAATGGACTTCGTGAGCTCATTAAACTGGGGTGCTATCGTGCAGCGATCAATCTCACGAAGCGCCTTCTCGTGTTGTACGGTCAAGGGCCTGGAAAAGTTGGACATTTTAGCAAGCACGTCCCGCACTCGCTCCAAGTAAGTTTAGTAGGATCAGTCATCATGCTTGTTCGCAGAAAATAAATTTACTCACCCCCTCCCATTTCATTCTAATTTAGCAAAAGCCTTACTCGTTTTTTTTGTAAATAATTTTTCAGCTCTGGTTCACAAGGATTTCATTACTGGTGAGAATCCGAGAGTTTTCTGTAGCGGAGTCAGAGCTGGAAGCGTTCAAAGGGTTCGAGAATCCGGATATGTATTTCGAATATTACTCAGGCTCGCCTGGCTCAACGTCATCGCGTAAGGGGTCTATGGTTCCATTCCACTTCCGTCTCCTTGCTGCTGAAATTCCTCAGTACATGAGGAAGTTCAATGAGACTATAAACAAACTCTACGACATTCTATTCCGAGTTCAAAAAGTAAAAAATCAACTAATTTTCTCTTATTTTGTTTCTGTGAGTACTGTTTCCAAATTGACTATTTTTTGCATTTCTAAAATAGATCATCAAGCATTTAGAAAAGGGGCTCGACGAAAGGGGAAGCGATGTACCAATGGACGCTGAGAAGATTGATGAAGCCCTAGGGATTTGGAGGAAGAGAGAAATCAAAGTTCTCTACTCCCTTACTAATTCATCACTTTTCGCAAAAGACTATTACAACGCCTTCAATTTCCTTAGTCACTTATGTCAGAAAGACTCGGATCACCTTCCGCAATTGAAGTCTGCGATGGGAAGACTTTTTCTACAGCATGGAGACATTGCCACTGCCGAAGTCCATTTTCAAGAAGCGGCTGATCTCAGGTCCACAGATTCAGAGCCAGAACAAGTAGACACGCTAGTGGACTCCGCCTTGCTGTCTATCGCTCAGAACAATTATGCGGAGGCTATCGAGTTTCTCAAGCAAGCGTATATGATTCAACCAGAAAATTTTATGGTAAGAAATATTTTAACCTTTCTCAAAAACAGGGTCAACCATTCGTATACATTCTGAAATTAATTTCTTCCTCGAATTCCAGATTACAAACAATTTAGCGGTCTGTCACTTGTACCTAGGAAATGTGAAGGAGAGTTTAGCCCTAATGGAGACTACAGTTAAGCAAAATATGCCTCAGAGTCTACAGGAAAATGTAATTCTTAATTTATGTTCAATCTACGAATTGGAAAACTCTGATGGTTCAAAAAAATTAGGTCTCCTAAAGCTCATAAGTGAATATAAAGGGGATGGAATTAATTTAGCATCACTTAAAATCCCGGATTTGATATAAAGATTTTTTATAACACTTTTTCCGTAATTATTTTTTATACGACTAACGTACGTCTATAATCTAAAGTTTAAGCCCTGCAACATTCGCTTTGCAGTTGAGTCGAACTTTTACTTGCCTCTTTTTCTCTTCCTTGAAGGCTTCACTGTTTGCTTTCCTCTCGGCACGACGTTCCTAAAAGGAAATCCATTTCAGTTTGAAAGTAATTCAAAAAGTATTTCTAAACAATGATTTTCTAACCCGTTTGTATTCTTTTACACGTTTCTTCCTTTCCATTCGTTCTTCCGGGGTTTCGACCTTGGGCCTGGGTAACCAAATTGAGCTAGCCATACTCGCAATGGACTTGGCATCCTGAGCATCAGGATGCTCAGCGGCATACGCATTGTTCAGTTCTTTCAGATTTCCTTGAGTGAGACCGGATCCAAGCACACCAACAGGCAACCCTGTTTTTTCACTGACTTTGATCATGTTTCGCTGAAAATGTTAAAACAAACAATGTTGACTAATTTTCTATGCAGGGAAATTGAACTTTTTTCTGCTTTTACCTTCGAAGGCTCCCTAATCACCTTGGGACGATTTTTCGTATTGGAATATGTGGATAGAATTGATTCACAGTCCCACCTTTTCCCACCGTCGCTTGAATCAGTGGAGTCGTCATCGCTACTATGCGTATCTGAGGAATCGTCGCTCTTAACAGCCATTTCCAGGATTTTTTGATTGAGCGTATCTTCTTTTGCCTTGTTAGCGGCGTATTCCTCAGCATATCTCATGAGAATGTCCGACTGTGGATCGAGGTGACCTTCAATCTCATCACAGTCCAGCGGCCCGATCTCTGTCTCCTCGTACTCCCCAAACATCTTTTCAAATCGCTCATCAAGAAGTGTCAGCTGTTCGTTTCGTCTCACAACTGAGCTGGACATGGAGTAGGAAGTGAAATTGGACCGGTTCTCGTCTCCGGCTTCGCTCATATTATAGTTTGGTCCATCCATGCTTCCAATTGTGTCGCCATCTGATTCCTCCCCTTCCTCCATTTGTTCGCCTTCCTCATCTTCATCGCTGAACAGTCCTTCAATGTCTTCTTTCGTGAGTTCTCTATCAGCTGATTCCGCCTCGTCAGGAATTCCAGCTAAATCCATGAAATTATCCTCCAATTCGTTATCTGGATTATCAAAGTCAAAATCATCCTCCAGAGCAGCCACGACGTCAGGGTCCAAATCTGGCCTAGGTCCCAGATGCGGTGCCGCTTTGTTAAGTAACCCGATTTCTTCAACGTATTCAGACTCAAAAACAGACGACGGAAGTTTTAATTTAAAATCCTGAAAATAATTTAATTAAAATTAGACACAATCTAAATTGAATTTTTCATTCGCTCAGAATATTCAGCTGAGGCTTTCTAATACCTTTAAGTCTGCTTTTGTCGGAAGCTCGACGGGAGGTTTGATATCTGTTGCATATACTCGTTCAACAACATCCCATTCAATGTTTGAAACTTCCTTAGAGTCGCGGAGATGCTGGAGGTAATCATACTCATCGTCAAAATAAATCCCATATCCCTGCTGCTCTTCTTTCCGCTTAGCTGGATCCTTCTACAGATTGAACCGAGTTAATTATCTCAGAAAAATTTAAAACACATGTAAATCAGCTTACCAAGTCGGTTTTCTTTTTACTTGACCCGGCAACAGCACTATCTCCTCCAGCTTGATTTATAGGAACAAGAACATGCTGAGGAGCTGTTTCATCAGCAATCAATGGGTCCTTCTGTGATCGGTGAGCCAAATAGAAGGTAACGGCATTCTTCTTCTCGATAAACTTCTTCTTCGGCTACAGAAATACATAAAAGATAATCAAATATAGTTATTTTATCAGTTTTACGTGAGGAAAACAATAGAACAGCTTTTACATGTCCATGTCATTCATGGAAAGCATGGAAATATACAGCGCTTAGCCGCTAATTCGCTTAATGCTTACCATGGTATGCAGACGCTCTTAGACAACACCGCAAGGAGAAGCTGTTTAATGCAATCAACCTTCGACCAGGTATTTCCAAATCAGTTTATGATCCCAATTAATTATAATAAAAAATTATTAAAAATTACTGATTTTTTTCACCGTGCTTTTTTCCAACAACTCGATTCTGAGTTCCCGCTGGACATTTTCTCGCACGTTGCTGAAAAACACGTGGTAGGGTTTTCAGAAGAACAAGAAAAGAATCCAAGGCCAAGTGACGTCAGTTCCGGAAATTAATTCTTTCCAATTAAATTAGCTTTGTGCATAATTGTCGGGATTGAAGGAATTGGAGCTTTCTGATACCCTCTGACCTCAGGTTGTACGTCTGAAGTAAGTCAAAGTTCAATTTATTTGGATTCATACATGTTTTTTAGTTACCAAGAACTGACGTCATTTTTCAAATGGAAGTCATTGAATGAATTGATCAGCTGCGCCTGCTCTCACCGTATCCTAATTTCTCTCGTCATTTTTTATTTTTATACTCACTTGACTTGTCTCTCGTCTGTCTGTCGACTATTCCTGTTTATTGTTGGTGGTCAGCGCTTGACTTTGCTTTCATAAAGTGTAAATTACTCCTCTGAATTATATATCTTTTTGAGTAAAAAATATCAGCTGGTAAGCACTACCCAGTAAAATCTTGTGATGCTTTTTTCTAATACAGTCTTCTATTTGTCAGTATGAGGCTCATTAATTTGTAGTATGATTTTTGTCATTTCTAGGTTGCGAGTCCATTAATTCAGACTCAACATGCCGAAGAATAAAGGGAAAGGAGGTAAAAATCGACGTCGTGGAAAGAACGAGAATGAAACAGAGAAGCGTGAATTGGTATTCAAGGAAGACGGACAGGAATACGCCCAGGTCACGAAAATGCTGGGAAACGGTCGTCTAGAAGCCATGTGCTTCGATGGTAAGCGATTTCTACTTGTATGCGAGGATGCATTATATTATGGTAATTAAATTGTGAATTAAATGTTCAAAATTCTTGAAATTCTTGTATTTATAGGTACGAAGCGGTTGTGTCACATTCGTGGAAAGTTAAGAAAAAAGGTATGGATCAATGCGAGCGATATCATCCTTGTCGGACTCCGAGATTACCAAGACACAAAGGCCGATGTGATCCTCAAATATACAGCTGATGAGGCCCGAAATCTCAAATCCTACGGAGAATTCCCTGAATCCGTCAAGATTTCTGAGACCGTTACCTTCGTTGAGGACGGTATGGATGATGACATTGAGTTCGATGAGATGTCCGATGCAGAGGAGAGTGATGATGATATCGATGCAATCTAAGCCTGTCAAACACCCAGGTGAATCCAACCAACAACTCCTGTCAATTATGCTTACATGTAAGAGAAACTTCCCCTTTCAATTCAAAGGTTTTAATAAATTCAAGATTTGAAATATATGTAAAATTTTTTCTTTACTAACTCTTGTAAGAAAAAAATTTACATTATTAAAATAAATAAATAAACTGTAGTGAGGTTTGATATTGATATGAAATCTAAAGGAGGATTTTGTATTTTTGAGATTTCGGTACGCGATTGATTACGACTCGGCCATCGTAGCTGAGTGACGCAAAGATCCAGGCATCATAGTTAGACCATTCAACGGCATACACAGCATCTTCGTGTACTTCGTACTTGCTAATAATCCCGTCCTCGAGCCTACAGGAAATCGGATTTCGAAAAATCTGAAAATGGAGGTAAATCGATTGTGTTTGATTTTCTTACGGAGTAGACTGGCGTTCAGGCTCATCCTCACTGTCACTAAAGACAGCATGGCCTTTGGATTCTGTGGAAATGGAGGCGAGGGAGTGGAGGATGACACGGGAGTCACTGCCAGCGGTAAGGACTAGCTGGTCATGGAATGCGTTGAACCTGACTCTCCATACCCTGGAAATAGAAGCACAATAATTCTTATATGCTCTTTGAAAACTTATGGCAAATTAGCTAACCAATGTGAATGCGCTTGTATGATTTTAACCGGCTCCGATGTATTCCTGTAATCCCAAAATCTAGCAGCGCAATCATCCCCGGAAGTGGCCAAATAGAATTGCTTGTTAGGATTAAAGTCCAAATCTCGAACTTGAAACTTATGTGCGATGGGGATGCTCCAGGATTCTTTCATGCTCCTGATGTCAATACCGGTGACGGAAGTACCGGCGATTACTGAGAACTGAGTTCCATCCAGGTGTGGATTCCATTTACCTCCTTGTAATGTTCCCTCCAAATGATGGCTTTCTTTTACCTTCCGAAGCCAAGAAAAATATTTAATGATTCTAAATTATAATGCCGAAAAATTTCCATACCTGCGGAGACCCCCCTTCAAGATTCCAAATAAGTAAACTCTTATCCAATACAGTGGCTAGCCTTCCTTCTCTCGTAGGATGCCAGTCCAGGGTAACAGATTGGGATCCCTGGAGCTGATCGCTCGGTGACAGCTCGCAAACATGTTCCAGCTCTTGATTATCAGCATCGCTGCAAGGAAGCTTCCATATCGCCGGTTTTAGTTGTGCCGATCTGTCTTAAATTCAAGAAAATCGTCTTCCACCAGCAGGAACCATGTTTTTCTATTACGGCTGCAGTTTACCTGTAATATGGTTGTAGCAAAGGCCGAGGAGGTTACTTGATGATGGACAGCATTGTATGTGCCATATTTCTCCAATGTTTGGCTTGTATATCCTTTTCGTGATTTTATTTGTCTCATCGTCGAAATCAAGCTGGTGTATTTGACCATTCGATCGGGTCGACAGGGTTCCAATGAAAAACCGAATACCGTCCGAATCACCTGTCTGAGAACAGAGAGCACGACCCTGCAAAGCAAATCCAAAACATAAATTCTTCGAGGGGGCGGCGCCGATGGGTCTGACAAGTCACAAGATCCAAAATCTTGAATTACCTGAAACTCTAAGCCATAGATCGCTGCAGATGACTCCATGGAATTAGTACCGTTACCTGACCCGGACACCACAGTGTCAACAATCAATTTTCCAGCAGAGTTCTGGCTCACCAAAAAGTCGTGAAAAACTCTACACCCAAACCACCCAGCATAGACGCGCAAAATATCCTAAGTCGTTGATTTATAATAAAAATTATTTTTTTAAGAAAGGGGAGCTTAAGTTTTATTAGCAATTTGAATAGAGTAACGTAATTTTTTTCCTTAAATTTTTAGTTGAAAAATTATAATATTCACTTTCACTTACACAAAGGTCAGGATGATTTTATTTGTTTTTATTTTGTTTTCTTTTAACTTAATTGATAATTAAAATTAGTTAATATTCAAAATGTATAGCATTTCCAGTTTCAGGCTCCCTCCTGAATTTTAAGTTGGGTCACGAGGTCAAATAGGCAAGCTGTCAGCCAAAGTTCTATGGGAACCTTGTGCTATAAAAGTGTTTTGTTAGCGTCCTTTTCCAATGGATACTTTTTTGAACTAATGTCGTACTAACTAGTGCACTACGTGCTTTCAGGTTGGAAAAAATCAGGTTGAAAATATTATATACTTAATTAGCTCTAATTATTAGCGTTTCGAGGATACAGATCTTCTGTCCAAATTGGCATCATTTTTATATTAAATCACCCTGAAGGTGAATAAGGTGACGGCAGGTCACCAAAAGCTTGGAAAACTCTCGTACAGTTTACATTGCAGTAAGTCCCTTCTTTATTTTTCAGACTTTGTTAAAAAGTGGCCCATATGCGAAAGAAGAGGTGGTGACTTCAAGCAAATAAAAAGTTGTCCAACACTCTCAGTTGAGTTCAAATTCACTCGATTCAATTCAGCAGATTAATTATTTATAAATTCATTTTCTACGAGTGGCTTCTGTAAGTCCATAGTCACATCGATTCAAGGTACGTAATCGTTAAATCCTTCTATCGCTGTGCGCTATAGGTTACCACCGGATTTCAACCTTGGGCTGAACTCGTTGGACACGTTAACGTTAAGAGCATTCGTTTCGTCGTTTCTATTATTTTCGTTATAAAATAAGCTTATTACCGACCTTTACTAATTACTATCACTAATGTTGTTCATTTGCAGATGGTGGTTCCTAAGCCAATGTTGCGGGGGTTCACCTACCGTAATTTCAAAAGGGACATGATTGGGATGACCGTTTTTGCCACTGTCTGCGTTGTGCTTCACCGGACTTTCGTGGTTCACCCTCATCGACAGGCATACGCGGATTTCTACAAGTGAGTCTCTTCCGTAATTCTTACTCCAACAATTGATCTTATTATAGTACCAGTCTGCTTGATTATCAATTTCTTTCCTTATAGGACCTATGACGCACAGGCTGATTTCGAAAGGATGAAGAAAGCAGGAGTCTTCCATTCCTGCGGACCAGATGATTAGATGCCACTCAGAGACGATAAGCTTACGAAAAATTAAAGGAAAAAATCATACTGTCATTTAGTCAGAACTGTAAAAAAAATACCGTAATGTACCCCAACTCATTATAATAAGCGTATGAGGGATCTAATTTGCGTGAGTTTCTTAGCTCTGGTCAGCGATTCATGGGAATGTAATAAAATAAACGAAGTAGTATCCAAATAAAGACTACCGAAAAATAGATGTCTTCAGGATTCCCGGTCATTGTGTCTGCGATTCTTCGAAATATTCATAGTTTTTAGCTCATTCAGTTTAGGCCAAGTCGACAGTTGGCCAAAGGCGTCCAGAAGACCCAAGGGTCTCATTTCCTGGCTCCTGATTGGTGAAGAGAAAAAACAAGGGATGATTTACGGCTTATTGCACTCGGAGAGGCCTTAATGTCAGCCTCACGTTTTTCATATGGCTCTAATTGTTGCCTCTGATTCCATTTGATTTGGCATTGTTGCGTAATCAGCTGTTTTGACATTTGACCTCTGAATTTCGTAATTTAATTTCTGAATTTTTCATCACGGTGGATTTCAATGGGTGGAGTTTTTCAACTGGTTTTTTGAATATAGGAGGCAATTATTGACTAATTCTAAACTTCACTGGTTTTGTCTGCAGAAATTCCACGCATTACCTATTTGTTTGCTTTTTTTCAAAAAAAGGTTCAAAACGAGTGCGGTTTGCGGAATTTTCTCCCCACTCCTATGCTAGGGTATAGCCACTGTATAGGCGGCCGTGACGACACAACTGACTATAGCTCTACAAAGGAAGAAGGAAAAAAAGTTGGAAAGATTGCAAAATGGCAGCGGTTCTTATTATTGTTCAATGGACAATTTAAAACAGGACAGTGTCCAGTTTACGGGAGGCACGAGGTTCCGTCATCTCAATTAGTTTCGTCAGGAGCAGGAGCCTACCTTGCAAATGCCTTCCTCATGTCTTGGTAATCCCTTTTTCAAGTCATACGATTTTTTGTTTACATTCTATGAATTTAAGTCCTACCCAGTGGTTTGGGAGCGTTTAACTGTTAAGTAGTGACCTAGCGGTCTGAAGACGGGTCCTGTATAGTTGACAACTCCAAATCTATGTTTTGGTCTGGAAAAGTTTGTGGATTCTTCCGTAGTTGATTTTTTAATTTCTCTCTATCTTTACAGACATGGCTTCAGATGATGAGAGCGATTTTAGTGAAGCCGTTGTGACATGTGAAGGGAACCTCCATGACCCGGACTTTTCTACGAAATTCCAATTAATTGTTGACAAGCTGAAAACTCTGCTATATAAAAGTAAGTGAAGTTTTTCTTTACTTTTTTTTGGAATAGTATATTAAGTGTTAATTATTTATTTGCTTTGATTAGGTAAAAAAGAAGAAGTTTTCAAAGTAAGGAAAATAGAGCCATGGAATTCCGTTCGAGTGACGATCAGCATTCCGAAGGAAGCTGCCCAGAAGCTACGAGCCCTCGCCCAGCAAGGGAATCATGTGTTGAGGCAATTGGGTATTTTGTCTGTTCAGGTTGAGAATGACCAGGTGAGTTGTTTAGTTTTTCCTTGCATTTGTATGAAACTACGGTTTGTTAAAATATCAAGGTCCAATTATGACCCTTTTCTTTAATAGGTGATCTCTTTGACACTTGCTGGAAAAAATAATGAAGCGCAGGAAGTGACCCTGTCAGAATCAAGTGCCGGGTCTAGTAACTCATCTTCCGATAGCCTCTCGGTACCTTCGGCATCGTCGTTTCTCTCGTCACTCGTGCCGAATTCTTCGAACGCATCTCACCGTCAGAACCAATTCTCAAACTCACCTTATCCGCAACACTATAGTTTACAAAACCCACAACAAAGCGGCTATGCCTCATCATCCTCGTCTCAAGGGCGTGGGATAGGATTGTGTAACAGTGACAATGGTGGGACGTTCATTAGTCCGAATGTTGTGGCCCCGGGTGGAGAACCTATCCCTACACTCCCGAAAACCGTTGAAGTTCCAGCCTCACGCGCTCTTCACGGTGGACCGTTTCCTTTTGCCAGCATGACCCATGCTGTCCACACCCTCCAACGAAGTGACTCAATGACATTCGCATCCCAGGCAGGTGGAAAGCCGCCACTGCCTTCCTCACCCACTGTCCCTCTGTACTCTCCTGGTGCATCAGCTGGAGTGAATAAAAATCATCTGTTTAGAAGTACAAATGGAGCAGCTCCTGGTCTCCAGCAGAACATCCCACCAAATGTCTCATTGTCACCACAAAGTGACCAAACTCACATGTACAATAGTGGAACTTCCCCTGGTATGAATGTTTATGTGAACGCGAGTGTAAGTAAAAGTGATAAGAGTCAGTCCCCGTCATCATCATCATCATCACCCTCAACCCCCACAAGTCAGAGCTTAGAACTTCAATTTTCAAAAGGGCATCATCCGCCTCCAAGCCCAACGCCTTATCCTCTACAAAATCAACAGTCACTCCAGTTCAGACTGCCTCAAGGACCTCCCCCTTCCCAGCAGTCCAGTAGTCACACAGCTGTAGGGCCGAACGTCCTTTTATCGGGTGATAAGTCAGTTTCGAGTCCACTTTTGGTGAATCTTCTTCAGCATGGAGAAAATGTGGGAAACAGTTCACCAACAGCCCCGCAGGAGTCAGCTGGCGTTGCGCAAGACCAGCAAAATCAAAGTGCTGCTCAAGATGCCCGTACGTCCATGCCACCTCCTCCACTCTCACTGTCAGTTGATAATCCGAAAGTAAAGAGGTATCAGCTTCTCCAGCAGCAGCGAAAAATTAAAAGAGGCTTGAGTTTGGATACCATTGGGTCACCAATGTCACCGGCTGGGCCGATATCACCTGCTCTTCACCAGAGCCAGACTTCTCACAGTGAACCTGCTTCTCCTGCTGGAACGCCTTCCCATGAGAGCCCACCATTCCCCCAGGAGTCCATGGCAGACTCCCTCGGCGCCTCCAATAACCTCAGTGCCAGTTTGCCATCAGATCTTAACTCACAAAGTCAGTTGAGGCAGATGACAGTCTATCAGCAGCAAGGGGGGAATTTTAGAATCGTCAATCAAGCTCAACTAGCTGTGCTCCAGCGGAATCAGCAGCAGCAGCAGCAGTACCAACAAGTCGCGAGAGGAGTTCAGGGCCTTCGTTTCACTCAAAATCAGGCGCAGTCACAAAACAATCAACAGGGCATGACTTCACTCGTGAATGGGCCATCGTATTCCCAGCAGCAGCAGCAGCAGCAACGATACCAGTTTTTCCAAAATCAGGAAAGTGCCAGGCTGAGTGGACAAGGTCAAGCTTACGCTGCACAGCTCCAGAGGTCATCTACGCCGTCACCGGCTCAGATGCAAGGGATGTCTCAGCAGCAGCCAGGAGTGCAGCAGGCGGGGCTTACTAACCAACAACAGGGAATGTCACAGCAACAGCAGCAGTTTATGTACCAGCAAAGGCAGATGTACCAGTCAAATCTTTCTTCGCAACAGCAACAACAAAATTCTGGGGTTCACGATCAGCAACAGCACCAGATGCTTTCTCCTAATCAACTGATGAATTCCCAAAACCGGGAACTTCTGGCACAAAGTCAACAGCAACAGAATTTACAATCAGGATTACGGTTCCAGCAGCAGCAGCGCCATCAAATGCTCGTTTCCCAGAAGAACCAACAGTTCCTCCAGCATCCTCAATCAAATCAGCAGCAAAGTATGTCGTCCCAACAAAACCTCCAGCTTCTCATGCAAATGACCCAGAACCCCGGTTTTCAAAATCAACCTCAACAGGCTGGGAATCAAAATTCTGGTATGATGCCTCAAAATACGCAATTCGGTGGTGCTCAGAGCCTTAATGCTCAGTCTGGAATGCAGTTTCCTCATGATCAGTCCAATTCTCAAGCGTCTTTAATGCAGCAGACGCACGGGAATCAGTTGAGCCTAGCACAACAGGATATCCAGAACCAACAGCAAGCCCTTATTTTTCAACAAGTCCAGCTGCAGCAGAGGCAACAGCAGTTGCAGTTGCAACAACAGCAGCAACAACAGCAGACAGGGCTCCAGCAGCAGCAGTTCTCAAGTCCAGGTAGCGGCAACGGGACCACGATGAATATGAATCGCCAGCTTGGGCAGAATGAAGGTCAGTTCGAATCATTCACTCCAGTTTCCATCCCGTCACAGGTGCTCAAGGATCAGAATCCGGTCAGTAGTTCTTCAGTGCATCTGACCACCTCCGCTCCGCCTGTGAGCACTGGTCCTCCCACATTTGTCGCCCCAGCTGCCCCTTCCCCTCGCCTTATGTCCACCATGCACCGTGCAATTCTCAATAGTCAAAACCAAAGCGAAGAATCCAAGTGTCCAGCTAGTCAAGGTGGAAAGAGAATTCGTAGTTCCAAACCACATTTAGGTGGCGGAAAGCCGAGGCTTCTCCTGAATCCACTCACAGGACACCTTGAGCCTACAGGCGAACTGGACGGAAGTAGTTCCGGAAGTGAAGAGGAGGAAGAAGGAAGGAAAGGGAAAGGGCGAGGAAAGCACATGTCGAGATCCAGAGGGAAAGATTTACCAAACACGAGCCCTCAACCATCAGGAAAACCACTTTCAGTGCTGGAAAAACTTGGAGAGCATGAAGCGTCTCGAATTCGACAGACTGGTGCTGCACTGCCTACTGTACTACCAACAACTGAAGCAACCTCCAATTCCGGTTCATCCACTCTACCTTCAGCAGCTCAGCAAGGTGAGAAAATCAAATTGAGATTAAAGCTGGAGAAGCACGAGCCTGCGTACAAGGTGGATATTTCTACTGTAAAAAAACCAGAGAAGGGAAGCTTTTCGTCTGCGGAAGGCGAAGGAACGGTTGCTACAAACGCCTCGCCCTCCGAACAGCCCAGAGTTCCTCCGCTTCACATCTCACTCAGGGGGAAGAATGCGGCGGTGGTCGTAAGTCCTCGGAGAGATGAGCTTAGCACCTACAATCCATTTCTACCACCACCACCGCTCACACCCAAATTCTCAGCCCAAAGTACAAATTCGAGCAGCGGTGATTTCGGTCATCCCCCGCTTTCCACAGTCTCAGCTGACCAGTCTCAACCTCCTAAGCCCACCAAAGGGAAGAAGAGTCCTCAAAAATCCCGTCCAAAAACTAGTGCCGATTTCCCTTCTTCCTACATTCCAGCCAAAATCCGACAAAAGTCAAAATCCACAAATTCTGTTTCTCCACTTCATGAGAATGACGTGGGTCCTTCAGAAAAGAGGAGCGACGAGAGTGGAAGTGGAGCGGTGAAACCGAAGAAGGCCAGCAGGAGAAAGTCAGAGGCTGTAATTTCAAAGGAAGCGTTTGGTATGGTGCCAATGAGTAGGAGTGACATCTCAGCTCACGTTAGACAATTCCTGCCTGAGACTCAACCGAAGGTGACAGATATCAAGACACCGGCTGAAAGCCTGCCTAGTCAAGATATCTTTCAAGCGCCTACCTCAGCCACACCAACAGTGGCACACGCAAACGCAGAGGTGGAGGATCCACCTGTGGTAAATGAATCAGCTCCAAGTGCCATTCCAATTATTCCGAAGAGCGATGTCTTCATGGAAAAAGAAAAGCCAAATACTCCAAGCAGTACAAATATAACGAAAGGTAAGATCTAGCTTCGTCATTTTGTTTATAGAAAGTTTTAACCTGTGGGCACTGTCGGCTAATTAACCTGTGCTTTCCCTTTGCAGGTGAGTTAGGAATTGAAGCTCCGTCGCTCGTCGAAGGAAGACCGAAACCCGCCATTCGACCAATCCCTGATCTCCTTGCCCTTACCCCAAAGCAAATCACATCGCTACCTAGTCCGCTCAACATCCCCGCTCAAACCGTCGTCGCAACATCATCCCAGTCTGACTTTCCTCATTTAAAACCGCAGTCGGACTCCGCTTCTGCGTCTCCGCTTCGTCCGAACGGAGATTTTCTGAGTTCATCTGAGAGCAAGCATGATGGAACCGTTGGGACCCAGAATGGGAAAGAAAAGAATGAGGTTGAAGAAACGGTCGAGCGTTCTAGTGAGTTCGTCGAGAGTTCATCCATGCTTGAGCTTGGCCTTCCTATCATTCCCAGTTGCAAAGATGAGCAGACGGGTAACGGGAACGGAGCGACTGGAGAAGACTCTGGCATTGATTCAATGGACGCCCTTTCAGAAAAGAGCCCGAATCAAGTTGAAAGCCCATTGAGGAAGGAATGTGAATCTGCCTTCATCTCAGCCTGTGAACAAGTCTCAGAAAACCAGCCAGTGGAGGACACAGTAGCTCCACCAGGACCTTCGGAAATGCTGCTTAGTGAAGTCCTGCCCGTGGGATTGGAAGTACAAGTACCAGTTTCAGCAGAAAGCTCATCCGTCCCTGAGGGTAGTGCTACTCCCGAATTGCCACTGTCGGTGTCGGCATCAGAGGAAGAAAAAGGCCTAACAGGCAATGGCAATGAACTTGAGGATCCAAAGACCCATAAAGAAATTGTGCCGGACCCACCAGCAATGATGCAGAATGAAAAGTCCGACGCAGCAAAAATTCACAAAGACTTTAGCATATCTCAAGATGCGGTGGACGGAGCTGCTGATTTGGCTTCCGAATTGGAAGAGAAAGAAGAAGTGGCGAAAGAGTTGCCACCTGAGCCGATGGAAACCAGCGAAAATCTCAAAGCTCAGGCTGTCCATGCCACGAGAAATGCTTTGGAATCGCCGGTAGTGCTTGACAAGGAGCATGAAGCAAATTCTGAATCGCCTACGGTCTCTGTAGCAGACAAAATCAAATCTTCGCATATTGATTCAAGGCTTATTGCTGAAGAGCAGCTCCCTAGCACACCGGAAATTGCAGAGCAGGAATTTGTACCGGAAAGTGAAACCCAAATGGAAGTAGACGAATCAAGTGGAACGGTGGAGGAAGTTGAAGAAGAGAAACCATCTGAAACTTCTGTGACGGAGCTAGTAGTACCCAGTTCTTTAGTAGAAGGAGAACAGAAGTTTGTCCTAGAAACTAGTGAGGTGGAGCAGCCAATAGAAACATCAGCGACTTCAAGCACTGCGGTCTCAGAGACAGCGCAGGGGGAGCTCGCATCTTCGGTTGAAGCTGTCCAGGATGCTGAGAAGGTTTCTGAAGCCCTAGAAGAAAGAAATTTGCCTCCTGTGGTAGAGATATCAGAAGTTTCGGAGACGTCCGAACTGAAAGCTCCCATTAGAAATAGCTCTGGTGAGTCTGACGCTGAAACTCATTGTTATTTTTTGTTTAATTTGTCTACTTTTCTTATTCATAGAAGCAGCACTGGAATTTGCTGGGAATGAAAACATGGCTCTTCTTGATGCAAGAACGGTGCAAGAGGAAGATAATGCAGAAAATTCAAACAATCCTTCGGATCAAGTGGAAATCAAGGAGTTTGAAAACACCGAATCTCAAGAAGTTTCCTCTTGCCCAACGGTGATAACAGAAGTCAATGAAGACGAGACGCAGTCAGAAGCTGAAGCATCAATAGAAGTCGTGCAAACTCAAGGAATGAAGGAAATATCTTCTCCTTCCGAAATCAAGGAAGAAGTTGCTGAGTCCATTTTGCCAGAAGCCGAGCAAGCTGAAGAAACGGAATCGATTTCTATAGATGCAAAGGAAAGAGAAATTTCAGAGCCTACTGCAGCAGAGTATGAAGAAAAGGAACTCGAAATTTCAGCTGTAATTGCAGCCGAGCAGGTTGAAGATACAAAAGAAATCCAGCCGTTCCCTTCAACTGTTTCGGAACTGGAAAAAATAGTGGTCGAACCCGAGGAGAATTCAACTGCTTCTGTGCAAGAAGCAAAACCGGACGAAAAGTTTGAGAACCAAACTCTAGAAGAAGAATCTGAAAAGGCAGAGCAGCCACAGTCAGAAACCATTCCGGCGAAGGAAGAGGAACTGGGGCCATCTGTACCGTTAGATGTGAAAAATGAAGGAGTTGTTTCTCCAGCAAGTGCACTACCGGCGGTCTCGGCCCCACCAGAAGAGAAAATTCAAGCAAAAGAAGAGCTAGATGATATAAAAACCGAAGTGCTCCCGATTCCTTTACCGAAATCAGTCATAACGCGACAGCCATTACCTTCTGTTTCTATCGCCCTTCCTGACATTGAAATTCATCATACTACGGTCGTCTCTTCAACTTCGGTTATCACTCAACATGTTTCTCTTCCCGCTTCTCCTCATACCCCGAAAACCTCGCCAGCGAAAATCTCGAGGCCGAACTCTCCTCTACCTGCTGCTGCTAGTCTGCCAGTCACCGTGTCTCCAGTCGTCTCCCCAGTTAAGTCAGAAGTTCCTGCGGCTCCAATTCCCGAAACTCTTTCTGTGAAACCAGTCGGAAGTGTCAACCCAATCCGTAAAGAGTCACAGTCATCTGCGGGAAAAGCAAATCAAATGGCTCGTTTCCCACTTCTCTCAGCTGGACTTGATTTAGTGAATCACTCAGCATCAAATTCTCCTCAGCGAAAACCAACACAAACGGTGAAGGAAGAAAAAGAACTCTCACCGCCTAAGATACTGGTCCAGGGATCTGAATCGCCTCAAGAATGTGTAGTCCAGCATTCTACCCAAAATCTTCAAATTTTGAAACCAGAAATTCGGTCTTCAAGTAGTTCACCTGTTCAAGTAGAAGCGACGGCTGTATCAGAGACAGTTCATCATCCTATACCGGTCAGCCCTGTTTCAAAAGCTGCAAGTCCACTCCCACCGGCTTCCGCTTCAGAGCCGAACCTTCCTCCGACACAGCGTGTAATTCCTGTTAGTATACTGCCGCGATTTGACACGCAGTTGCCCCAGAAGACTCCACAACGGTTCTTCCTTCAGTCAAGTTCCGGTTTGCTTTCACCGCTTCCGAATTTAGTTCGCCCTGCTCAACCAGGTCAACCAGGTAGAGGAATTATTCGACCGATTCCCATTCCACCTCTCGAACTCAAGCCGGTGGCGAAAGTCCAACCAGGATCCGGTGAAGAGGCTTCTCCACAAACTGTCCCTCCAGCTTTGGCAAGTGCTGGACGGGGGAGACTTGAGGCAATCATATCAGCACTCGGGAAAACGCAAGGAGGGATCGTGAGGCCTACAACGTGTCAAGTTCCGGTTAGCCAAAGTCTTATGGATACGCACGGAAATGTGATCAAAATTCCCGGAGTTGGGAACGTAATTCAAGTTTCATCAGCCAGTCTCGTCGGAGTAACTAACAAACATCCTAGCTTGATATCCATTCCTGGAAATGGCTCAGCTCCAACCAGAATCTCAATTCCAGCCAACTTCTCACAACACCATTCTCCAATAACGGTTCTTCCATCTGGACATAAGGTTGTCCCTATCAAGCTCCTCACGTTGCCAAAAGGTGCAGGCTCACCACAGTTCCAACCGCTAAATCAAAATCTTAGTCCCAGCCGATCCTCTCCTAGTTTTCTCGACTTGTCCAATTCGGGTGGACTGGTTGGCAGTCCTCGTCCCCTCCAAGGAGCACCACTCAATCTCAGTACCGTCGGTGGAAATATCAAGCTCGTTCCCATTCCTGCAAATCACGCTCAACTACAAAAAGTTCTTGTTTCAAATCCAACAGTCAAAGGTCACAACGTGATTCAAATGATGGTGAGCGCAAATGCAAGTGCTGGAGCAGGGCGGCTTGGGAATTCGTCCCAAGACCAGCCGACGACGATTCGTGTCGCTCGACCCGGTGGAGGATTCGTGGACTTCCGGCGTGAGCCAGGAACAGGTGCACTCACAATGTCAGCACAGTCTTTGGAAAAGCTGAAGTCAGAAGGAGCTTTGAAAGCAGTCCCTGTGTCCTTCCCGCTCTCCGCCCAGCAAACAGAAATGTCTTTCCCTGTTTCAACCCCAGTCAAAAACAGTCCTTCAGACCTGAGTGTCAAGTCACCAGAAGCTGAGGCCAATGAAGAAGTGAACGAGACTGGAGAGGAGGGAGAAGAAGAATTCGGATTTGAGGGGGATATTATTCATGATGAGCAGGATGTTGCTGTAGCACTTGCATCCACTCAGGAAGTAGTGGAGAACGGTACACAAGAGTACGAAGAAGCAGAGGAAGATCAGAATTTTAGTGCTGCTGTTCCAATTAATACAAATTTTACGAGCCTCGCCGCCGATTCTCCGGCCCTTTCCACCGTATCAGCTGATATCCATGGGGAGGATCAGGAAATTATTGACTCATTTTCAAGGTCCACTTACGAAAACAGTCTTGAGGCTGAGGATGAAGAAGAAGCTCCAGTTCATCAAGAAAATGATCACACCTATGTCGGCAAGCGAAGAAATAATAGCAAAGACAAGAAAAGCGAGGCGACGGGCTCCCCTGCTGGCAGAATGGGGGAGCTGTCCATTGAGATACCAGGCCACGAACCTAGCTCAGACCCAGCACCTGGGAGTGGAGGGAGTGGGAAAACCGCTAGCACGCGTAGTACTCGTTCAAATACTCGTATTGTCAGCCTAAGCCCAGACATCACTTCACTGACAACCTCACGGAGCGATACGCCGAAATTACCACCTCCCACGGCGAAAATAACTCGTGAGTTGAGGAATAGTCCAAAACCAAGCCCGACAGGAGGGAAAATCCAAAGCCCAGTTCCTATATTCGGTCCTGGTGTTAACAATCATCAACTCAGAGAAAATTCCTCACCTCTTCCAACAACCAATCAGATCAAGGGGAAGAATAATAAAAGGAAAAGGAGAGAATCGGATAGCAGCTCTGCTTCAAAAGAAGAAAACGGTGAGGAAAAAGTAGAGCTCATCGATTTGAATGCAAGGCCAGGAAAGCGACGGTGCTCGGAGAACGCGGCTGAACTTATCAAGGCCTGCATTGGTTCCGAAGATACGCCGAAACGGAATTCCTTGCTCATAAAGAGACTGGAGGAAGCCAAGGCCAAAGAAGCCAAAGCCAAAAAACCAATGCGTGAGTTAATTCATTTCTATAAACAAATTCATAATTCAGATTAATTTTCTAATAAACGCTTGATTTTTCTAGTAGCAGTCGTGGAAGAGGCAGAAGGTGATCTTGATGGGGCTGAGGGTGGTAGAAGCCGTGGGTCTTCGGAGGATCGCTCATCCGGCAGAGGAAGCACTGTTAGTAAGCAACCAATCCCAGCAAGAGCTCAGCAGAAAGAAGAAGAAAAGGAAACGAAGTGAGTTCAGCGATACTTTCAATGCGCAAAAGCTCAAACTTTTGGGCCATACATGAAAACACTGTATCCCATTTTTTTTTTCAGATCCAACACACGTGGGAAGAGTCGAAGGAGTCCGGCCGTAAAGAAAGTTATCAAAGGCAGTGAAACCCCAGAGGGTAACAACATTGGCCACGAGCCCATAGAAAAGAAAACTCCCAAAGCCAGACCAGGTGCAGGAAGAAACATCGTTGCACCGAAAGGACGAGGAGTGAACCAAAAGAAGGAACAAGTTGTCGCTGAAAAATTGACCAACGCAGCAACTCCAACTCAAAATTCTAGGCGAAAAACTCGAAGTAGTGGTGCTGGTGAGAATTTTTTAATTTGCCTTACTCCTACATATAATTTCTTCAAATAAAAAAAAAATGCTATTTTTTATTTTTAGGCGGACTTACCGACAGTAATAGTCCAGCAGTAAAAAGGCGACGAATTTCAAAGGACTTGAAGAGTTAGTGGCATATTTTTGGATAGAGTCGGTCACTCCGAAAGCGTCTCTACAAATTCTTCAAATACGTGCAATTCATAGGTAAAAACTAGCGTAGACTTTTTTCTAATTTTATTTTTTTCGCTAAGAACTATGAACATTTTCGCATTGCACCATCATGTCAGTCTCTTTGCCTTGACCGGAACACATGAGCTGTTATCAAGGAGATGGAGACTTGACATTTATATGTTATAAGAATTTAAAAATAGATGTAACGTGACCTTTGTGATACCTAAATTTTTAAAGGCGAGAGTTAGGAGTTTTTAACTTTTTTTTTATACCTTTCTGTCTTCGGGTCTCCGTTCGGATTTTTAATCATGTATCCAAACTCTTGTTATCTAGTTGAGAAATCCTGTTCAATGGCAGGAATAATAATTGTTGAATCTTTGATTACTTTTAAAAGTAGAAGCTGGAGGAGTTCTCTACTTATCAACTCATTTTAATTAACCATGTTTAAAAAGCTTTATTCCATACTACTTTTTTCCTTAAGTTCGATGTTGAGCTTCTTAAGAAATGAGCAATGCAAGGGTAGATTACGAAAATTCGCCATGTTTTCAATAGTCTGGATTTAGTTAATTTTAAACTCGTTTTAAAAAATGATGAACCAGAGAATCACCCGGTTTCCCATCACGATCATTATTAGTTAAGCCAGTTTTACATTTTCTTTTAATTAGTTTTTTTTTGCAGTACATGTGCAAGTTGCATATGCGGAATAAGGGTCTCTGGCCTTTCGTGCTATAAATTAAGTCTTAATGAAGATAAAATTTTATTTGAAATTTTCGAAAAAGATGATGATGATGATGACACGGGGAGCGCATAGGGTAAATTACCTTTAAGATTTAGACGGTATTTATGTAAGAGCTGTTCAACTTTATAGTACTATAAGAAAAGCTGTCTAGGAAAGAGATGATAAACGACGTATTACTCTTTCGGATTCATTTTTCTGTGGCTGGACAATTATAGTGATGAAATAATATATTAGGGTAAAATATATATATTCTCTAATTAAAGTATTAGGAATGTATAAGGCATTAATAAAATGAAATATTATGACCGAACCGACTAACTCGGAATGAGAATCGCTGCAGGGAAGCTTGACTTCGAAGTTCTGCTACAAAAAAAAAACTATGCACATTTATTACGATGCTGCTAAACATAATGCTAA
>JABASM010000155.1:0-31900 GCA_019776545.1 Brachystomella parvula
TTAGACTACGAAGCAGTAGTCAAACTGTCCGACGGATTCAACGGGGCAGATTTGCGGAATGTCTGTACCGAAGCAGGTCTCTTCGCTATTCGTACGGAGCGTGATTATGTCATCCAGGAGGATTTCATGAAGGCAGCTCGGAAAGTGGCTGACAACAAGAAGCTCGAATCCAAACTCGATTATAAACCAGTCTAAGCCTCACCTGTCACCGTAAGCTAAATCCACGAGTATCATACTGTCGTCTATTCATTTCTATAATTATTCGTGCTAATGCATTAAATTTAAGGTCTTTTTTGAGAATTCAATTTAGAGTCCAATTTTATTACGGAAGAGTTACTAATATAATTTAAATCTTGACTAGATGTACGAATTCCAGAGGATCCCGTGAAGTAGCGTAGGTTGCAGCATCTCACCTTCCATGTCCTTTATTTTCTAATTCACAAATTGTACTTTGATTCTGCATAGGATGTAGCAGGAGTATTCTTACCTCGACCCTACAAAGTTTTTTGATGAGACGGTTATGGCTCGTTGCCAATTTAGTCATCCCAATTGCCGTGTCAGTTGTTGCACCTGTCAGAGTGAGGGATTCTAGACACGGATTTTGTGTACCAAGTTGTTCGATTCCCCATTCAGTTACCTGGAAACGTTAAGTACTCGGTAAAAGCATGCACATCTGAAATAGAGAAAATTCTCACCCCTTTCCCGTAAGGTAAATGTAACTTCCGTAAATTCTTAAACTCAAATCCGAACTTCAAGCCAACATCCGTAAAAGAGGAAGTACCGGCTAAGAGGAGAGTGACCAGTCCTTTGAGTTTACAGAGCGGCTCCCCGGCTGTTGCCAATTTATTCTTCGTCATTTTAATATCGTCAATGTATAGTGTGGAGTAGCGGAGCATATCGCTGCAAGTTGGAAGCGGTATCCCTGTGATCCCGTAGTCAGTGAGTAGATCGCAATGGCTTATTGAAAGTTGGGTCAGATTTGGGGTGAAACTGATAATGGCTTGTAAATCCTAAATAGAAGCTAAACGGAATTTTTTGCTAAACTTTTAGGACTTAAAAACTTCTACCTTGTCATTCAACAGTGGTCGGAAGCAGTTAACTTCAAATTTTGTCAAGAATCGGAACTTCTCGAGGATATGGAACAGATTCCCACTTTCGTAGACAACCCTCGCAAAAACGTGTATCTCTCTCATGTTTGCTGCATTCTGTCTCATTATTCCTCCTTTGTCGACGTTGAATTTTGTAGGATGTAACCAGGAAGACGGGCCACCCAGTGTCTTCTCTCCGATGGACAGCACTTTTAAGCTGCGGAACGTCTTCAGGGCGTTCCTTCTCATGTACAGGGCACCTGCAACCAAACTTTAAAAATCTCTAGGTTGAAGTAACATTAGTGGCGTTGCCCCCAGTCTGCGACCCCGACATGCATCGGTCTAAAGTGGCGACATACTAAAATCCTGAAATGCCCTAGACGCCTTTATTGCCTGAACTCATGGATTCCCCTTCTTATTATTAGCAATTTCAGAAAATCCTTATGGGATTTCAAATGTAAAACTTGGCAATTCTTGAGGGAGTCATTGGAAATGGATTCTTCCAGAAATCTAATTTACCGAGATTTTTATGATCCGGAAATTCGATGGTTTGGGTTTCTCAAAAAAATTGTTTTTTTTCTAACTATAACCCCTCCTCAGGAACGCCAGTTACACTTCAGATCCTATAAGGATTTCCAGAATCTAGAATTTTAGGAGAAAATCGACGGGGTATAAAAATCACGGAAAAAAAGTAAAAATATTTTTTCGCCATTTTAGAGTGACACAAGTGGCTGCCACGGAATTTCTAACACGCCTCAACAGTCCCTTGTCGAAAATCCAGGAGGAACCTACCTGGAACTCTCAGTTTCTGAAGTCGTTTCGTTGTCTGATCCAAAATATTCCATCGCTTACACTCAAAAGCTCCAAGATTTTCTAGGTGTGGGAAAGCAAGGGATCGGAGTTGATGCTGTGTTTTTAGAAAATCTGCAAAGTGAACTAGGAACCGCCCACTCTCCATATTGAATTCCAACGTTCTCCGTTCCTGGGAATGGTTGAGCTAATTTAAAAGTCTGAAGTTGAAAAACGCTACTATCCAGTTTCTCCAGGCGGGAGAAGAGAAATGGTCCGAAGTAATTGAGAACCGTCGTACTCCTGATATTGAGAATCAAATTCTTCAATGTTCTTCCATTAAGAACTATTAGCTCAGCTAGGGCCTGGAGGAAGTGTACAGCATCCCTGGGCCGGACTTCAACGTAGCAAGGGTGGTATTCTATTTTCAGTGTCTCGAGGTTAGAGCAGCCGTATGATAGAAATTTCTCCAGGATTTCAATGAGACCAAATATTTCTGTCACATCTGAAACTACTAGAACTTTGACAGGGTTGAGCCGACTTAGGAATTTCTCACGGTCCTTCCCTACACCCAAGTCTGGAGAGTCTTTAAAAATACATCGATTGAAATTGAGATTGCGAAGATTAGGGCTTAGTAGAACGTATTTCTGGAATGTGGACCAGGAAATAAAGCACTGCTTAAATTCTAGGATTTTCACGTGAGCGAAGAAGGAGAGGGTGGGCAGGGTGTCGCACCCGCAGACTTCCGACCCCACGTCGAACAAATTGAGGCGGGCGTGGTGCCAGGGGACTTTAGTGGATTCGAGGGTGGATTGATTCTGCTTCTCTAGTGAGACGTAAAACACGCCAGATAAAAGGGCTTCCGAAGTACTGATCACAGAATTCCAGTCTTTGGATACGAGCCGGCAGTTTTTAAGGTCTGTGAAATTTAAATATTTGGAAAATATCCTATCCTTGATCTGGACCTGCAAAGATAAATTATTGGATCGGGAAAATCGCTTTCCGAAAATCATCTTCTCTTGAAAACTAACCTTCAAATCTTGAAAAGTAGTTGGAAATTTCGGTGAGACCAGGGACGCTTCTGCCATATTCTGCTTTTCAGTTCAATACCAAGCACAGGCCTATGTATGTATGTTTGGTGGAGGGGGAGGAAGCCTACTGATTAGACAACCTAAGCACAGGCCTAATTTCGACGTAATTAATTTAAAAACTCTTTGAAAAAATTAATCTAAAAAGTAGCTCTATATGGAACTAGCTAAAAATCCTGCTTTGCGGAATCCAAAGCACCCAGACGTCGCCACGACAAAGAAAAAATCTAGAAAAAAAAACTCAATGCTCCAGGAAAAAAAAATGTAAAAAAGGGTGTAAAACAAATCGCAGAAAATCTTTAAGAAAATTTTTAATCGTCAAATTTTTATATTCTGGGACAAGTGGCTCACTGCTATTTATTTAGTTGCCAAAGTCTTGTGTATAGTATTCTGAGCTTACAATGAGCCATGGCCAGTAGAACAAATTAAAGATGAGGAAAGATATGGGGATGACGACGGAAGCGGTGCGTTCCACATTTGCAACAATTTTTTCAGTAGGGTCGACGGGAAGGTGGTGGAGCGGGAGCAGGCTGCTGCTGCTTCATCAAGAATGGTCTAGCATGCTCTGCTGACGGATATGAAAGCGGTCTTGATGGAAGGCCTTCCCCGAATTCTCTGGATTTCCGTCTAGGCTGAAGAAAATCTACCATTTCCGTCTCATGTCCTGGTGGTCCAGCCATTATCCTTGGATTTGACGCTCGACGAAACTTGTCAAAAAAAATGAAGGTTTTGAAATTTCAGGTCCACATTACTTTCCTTTTTTCAAAATTACCTGTACTGGATTTGGGTAGTCTGAATGATTCATATAATTTCCTCCTCTTCCACTGCTTCTCACCGAATGTGTGGGTGCTTCTGACTGTTTTCTGGTATCCTTAGACTTAAACTTCATTCTCTTGACCCTAGAATTTTTATAATAATACAATAATAACACTTGTAACAATTTTTTTTAACATACTATATTTTTTAGGAACGAACTGAATTCGGTGACATTGACTTGTATCACTCAAAATGGCGAGGTCATAAGATTCTGAATATCCCTCCATGTGATTTCGGGTTTTTCGAAATATTTCGATCGGTTTCACTTTTTCTCGATTCCGCAAAATCGATTGTTAGGTTAGGGGAGTTTAAAATCGGCATTTCGAAAGGAAGCGGAGGGAGGCGTCGATGAAAACTAAAATAGGTTTTTAAACCCACAAAATTGGGTTGTTACTCTAAAGCCGACCAAATGTTTTTATTTTCTAAGAGCAATTCTCGGTCACTCAGTTTACAGTTCTCCAGATCCTGCTTTAATATTAAAAGAAATTTCCAACATTTTGAAAGCGATAAAGAAGCAAAAGCGCATAGATAGGAACCTCATTATCCCAATTTGGAGCTGATTTATGACAACGCCCCGAATTCCGCTGGTATTCCTGTTTGAGAGAATAACCAAAAAGAAAAAATAACTTGCTTGAGAACTAGCGTGAATTCCATGAGAGCCAGAAAAACAAAGAAGACGCAGACAGACATCCAGATGTCAACACTCTTGACGTAGCTGACATTTGGAGTGCTGTTTCGAACAGCAGCAAACATGGAGATAAGGGTGAGGAGACAAGTCATAACAACGGTCATCCTTCCAGGGACTGCATCAGGGCTTACTAAGAATGAGAGCCAAGAAACAACGACGAGTACAATGGAGGGTAGGTAGGTCTGAATCATATGGTAGCTGAGCTTCCTTGCCAAGACCACCGAAAATCGGAGTCCGGCGTATGAGCCTGGGATAGCGGATAGAAACAAAAGGAGTTGAATCCCGGCTCTTCATTATGAGACTCCAAAAAAATTGTACCTGAGTGTGCTTTAACGGAGAAGGCTTCTGAGTTCTCCAGCCCAACGAAAAAATTTGAGAGATCGAGCTCATTATTTGCGAATGTTGCTCCTCTATCTCCGGTCCATGCCAGGGTCATCTTGTCCTCAGAGTAAGCGTCTGCCAAGGGATATATAAGAACCACTCTCAAAATTCACAAAAATATCAATGGCGTTTTTACTTACAACTTTTGAAGTCGCAGTCACATTTCTGCGTGTCAGCTGGATAGTAATGGAAATCCATGGGGCAAGCAATTGTTATTGTGATTCTGAATTAGTTTTTTTTTTTTAAATTAAAATTTCAGGTTGAATCTTCAGTATTTTTTATTTTGAAGATTTACCTCGCAGAGTAGCGGAGGGTGTTATCCGGGTATATCCTAAGGGATGATGGCTTAGAGATAATCGAGGGCTGGTCAATTTTCTTCACATGATCTAGTAGTACAGAACATCATCCGATAGAAGATGTAGCAAGGTCACACCTTTTCGCGATTTAATACAATGACCTCTCGGCGTAATTGTTAGATTCATCAATCAATTTTTTTTAAAATTCAAATCAAAAAATTGTCTTTAAAAAGATTGAACAACTAAAATTTTGCTGCGATTAAGTTTTGGATTTTTAAAAATGATCAATTTGTCTTTACAGCGGCGGACGACGTACTGCCGGACGCATTGCCAGTGAAAGTGTTAAAAAACTAAAAAGGAGTGACCCTACTTCGTTTTCTGTCGGATTGGGATTATACAAAATCAGATCTCTTCATCTTTTCAATTGACTTTTTCAAGAAATGATGGAAAGTCCCATGAAAATTAAAAAAATGTACCAATGAAAATGTCCGGGTGCCAAATTTCGTTGATCATTACTGGTGGAAGAAGAACGTGTTCTAGCTCAGAGGAAGGTGTCGGTGAATTTACAAAGTGGGCCACTAGGTTGGATAATCGAGAATCTTTCCAGTATATCCGAATATTCATTTCGATGCTAATTTCCTGAGGAAAAGTAGTAAAAATAAATTTCCGTCAAATTCTCAATCATAATAAATTAAAAAAAAAGAAAATTATTATTACCTCTCCAATTTCTTTGATATCTCTTACGTTCATAACGACAACAGAGAGCTTCACCGCCATTGGAGTTCCTAATGAAAAAATAAACTAAGAAGGAGCATTCTATACTAGGTAGAAATTTCTAGTTCTTCCTTCAGGTCAAGGTCAGGTTTAAAAAATGTAAAATGCGTTTTTGGAATTTTCCTTTCAACTGGGCAGTTCAATGATGAAACTCAATAAGGGCCTATGTGAAAAGCATTATCTTGAGGTGGGAATTTTTTGCTGTCAATATTTCAGACTGCCTGCCTCTCAGCATATACGTTTGGCTTTCATTTTACTAGTTTTAATTTTTTACATTCCTGATTAAATCAGAAATTTTAAAAATTAAAATCATTACCATTTGAAGAAGGAGGCGGCTCATATGCACTGTAGTTACTCGGTAGAATTGAACCCACGGAACGACGATTTCTGTGATGAGAGCCGTAGCCATTAACTCCATAATCTGAATCTCCAAGAAAATTTAAAGCTGAGGGGCCTTCCAACTGGCTGCAGAAAATATGATTTTGAAAACATGATTTTCTGTATTTAAAAAACCTACCTTAAGAAAAGCAATAGTAAAACGAGGACCTGGTGGCTTGGATCACTATCAAACACTGCCATTTTGCTCCACAGCTTCTAACAAGCCTCTTCTGGCTCTCGATTTCAACGCATCAAAATGTTTTAGTAAGTAACCAGAGTTTATGCGAAGCGAATTCTTTCCTGAATTGTTTACGTGTGGTTTGAGGCTTAAGAAAATACAGATCTTATAAATTCGCCGTATGCATCATGCTTTGCTTGATGAGTGATCTGTTGAAGTCGAAGTCAAGACCTCGAGCAGATAAAAATTTGACTGGAGTGCCATGGCCCACCAATTATTATGACCAGAAAAAAAATTGAAGACAGATAACGGTGGACTAGGGCTTTTTCTAGGGAGCAGATTTTCTTTCTGCGGTTTGGACGCTCTTTATTACTCCTTATCATTTTTATTTTTTCTTGATTGAAAATACAAGGAGTTAAAAGTCAAGTGCTCTACAATTGAAACTGTGGTTCTGTAAGTACGGGGTGGTGAGAATGAGATCATGGTGATGAACTGTTTACATTTACAGGAGGGTGATCGACTCCAATTATTCCAATTATCCCAGGAATTGGTTTTTCTTCCTTCCAGAGCACAAAATCAATCCGGCCGGATTCCAGAATTCTTGTGCAGGGTTGAATTTGATTTTCTGGGGTCACTGCCATAAGCACTCTATTTTGTATCGCTCCTAACGATTCCACTGTTTCGCAAAAGATGCTCGCAAGGCTTACTCGCTTTATGGATTCTAATTGCGCTGGAATTTATAATTCACAAAACCATGAAAAAATTCGAGAGACAGTATTATTTTAAATTAACGGCTTACCAGGTGAAAATGGAGAAATCTGAATATCGTTTTCATACCAAAATCTATCCCCCTTCCGTGCCCGTGAAAATTGGTCTGCAAGTAGACAGGAGAAAGTTGGGCCAAGAAGAGCGTTATCCTCTGGCTTTTCTGCAAGACCTCCAAAGTAAAGGTCAACATCCTCTAGTGACCTTGGAACGAAGAGCATCATGTTAATTTTTTTTTCAAAAACTTGGAAATTGCTTAAAACATCCTAATAGTTTTAGCAATGTAATCAAAGGAATTAACGAAATTAACCTGTACATGCTTTGAGCATTTTGAATTGCTTCAACATGCCAAAGGCCTTGAAGATCCAAGAAGTTGGTTGGTACTTTCAGCCCACATACTTTTCTCCAATGAGGGTATGACTGGATCCCATGGTCTCTACCACGCTGGAGAACAATAGCTACCATGTCCACTCCCACGTCATATCCACTTTTCACACTGTCGCCAGAGACCTAAAATTAAAATGAATCAGGCAACCATAACCGTAACTCATTTTGAATTTCCGAATATTTAAATTATTTGAAACTTTTAGAATTTGATTTTATTTTGAGGTTTCGAAAATTTTTAGGTATATACCCTGTTTTAGAGTTTTTAATTTTACCTCGAAATGACTATCAAAATGCTATCAAAATGTTCAATTAAATTTTTGAAATTTTAAGTTGTTAAGTTTTAACATTCCTAAAACTGAAATCTAAAATTCTTGAAAACTGTGACCAACCAAAATGCCATCCATCGCAAAATCGTAAGGGAGATTGGGGGTTGGCGTTATATCAAGTCAGCTCTAACTACTATCTGAGGTTAGAACCTTTGGGAGCATGCAAAAAAAAAAAAAACTGAATGAAACTTTTAGGATTCAAAGTTTTTGAACACTCTTTTGAAAGTAAGTAAAGATTCAGCAGAATCCTAAAAGAAATTGAAAGGCCCAGCGGCCTCATTTTGTTTGCCTACCTGTTGGGGGAAAGAGTCATTGGGCGAGGCTGCTGAACTAAACGCTAATTCCCGTATCGCAGCTCCGGTAATTGAATCCGAACTGAGGAAAGGATTGCTTGTGATGTTTCCTAGTATCTCCATGTCGAGGTAAAACTTGGAGACCGCTGAAGCAAATACATTTGAAATCCCTTAAAAAAACAGTAATTGTCATTGCATACCGTAAATACGCGTATGATTGATTAGTGTAGCGATAGCGCCCCCTCCCACGTACACACCCTGTCCCCTCATCTTTTGCGCATGCCTGGGTTGAAAGTTTCCTAGTATCTCCATGTCGAGGTAAAACTTGGAGACCGTTGAAGCAAATACATTTGAAATCCCTTAAAAAAACAGTAATTGTCATTGCATACCGTAAATACGCGTATGATTGATTAGTGTAGCGATAGCGCCCCCCTCCCCCGTACACACCCTGTCCCCTCATCTTTTGCGCATGCCTGGGTTGAATGAAAGTGAGCTCCCCACAAAGCGGAAGAAGTTATATACTAGATTTAGAGTGCGCATGGCGACAGTAATCAACCTTACAGTATAAGTTTAGTAAGCTTGGTAATAGCATCTAAGAGTAAAAAAGTACCAGGATCAATTGTCTTATCGTAGCCTTCATAATAACCACTCCCCGTGACTTTTAACCCTGCCTTTTCTGTCATCTCGGTTCCAAGCAGAGTCTGAAGGTATTCGTTGAACGTGATATGCTGGATTTCAGCAATTACAATCCGGCGTGTCTCTTCAAAAACCCTAAGCTCATCCCAGTGCGGATTCAAATTCTTCAGTTTTTGGCTGATGCTTCTATGAAGTTTTTTCCAAAGCCCTTCAGCTCCAATAGCCTCAAGATTTTGATTCCCAGAGGCATAAATAGTGGATCCATCAATAAAAGCTGAATTCCAATTGAACTGTTCTCTTGGTCCTGCATGAAAAAAAATCTCATCAAAATATTTTTTCCAATCCGTCCGTTGTTACTGCAGATTTTAAAATACCGAAAGAGCAGGTGGGAGCAGCAGCGGATCGAACGATTGAGACGCAGTGCTGGCCGATCGCTGCATAGCCTTCATCATCTGGGGTCATGGAAATGGGAAAACACTCTGGATGCTGAATTTCAAGGAGCCTGTCGCCTTCACAGCAAATGATTGAAGAAGAGTTTTCCCCTAGAATTTAAAATTGATGAGTTTGACCATGAATTTCTACTGCTTTTAAAACAGCGTCACCTCACCACTACTGAGAATCGTCTCCACCATATCCCTATGTACGAATTCTGCCCAGTGTCTCAAA
The DNA here is from genome assembly GCA_019776545.1 of Brachystomella parvula. Lineage (NCBI taxonomy): Eukaryota > Metazoa > Arthropoda > Collembola > Poduromorpha > Brachystomellidae > Brachystomella > Brachystomella parvula. The sequence continues at coordinate 9,550 of JABASM010000155.1, forward strand.
AGTGCAGAAAAGCTGGAACTGTTCTTTCTCGACTTGGACTTCATTGTTCTGGCCAGGTATTTTGCATTCGGTAAGTTCTTTTCGGAGACTGACCTCCTAGGGGTGGAGATTCCTAACGCAAAAATTCATGAAGCACAGGAGGACAGGACGCAGGATGCTGGAAACGGGAATGATAAAGGGTGCAGTATTCTTACCGTCAGTGTAGTCAGGAAGCAAAATTCGTCTGTAGGCCTGAAGTGCTGATCCCCATTCCGGATGGTTGAGATTATTACAGCCACCATTTGGTTTCCGGTACTCCTGAGTCATATTACAATTTTTGTCTACCCCTTCCCCTTTTGCGCACCAGTCGCTGGGCTGGAATTTTGTGTTCCCATCGACGATAATCCCTTCCTCCGCTTCTTCCTTTGTTAGATTTAACCTAAAATTCAGGATTTCAGCTCCATGTAAAATCACAGCGAAACAGCGATCGTGGTGAATGTTTTTACACATGTATGTTCACAATAATTACTTTTGGCTCTTTACAGAGGCATAGATTTTTCAAAATTAAAAAATTAACTGCTATTTCTAAAAATTTTTTAGTCAAATGAACATGAGCTGCTCTACCAATTTTACTCATCGTTTGCAGTCGAAAGGGAAGACTTGAAATCAAATATGAACTTAGAAACACCATGTCCATCCAAAGGGTCAAACGTAGTAAACTGCCTTACTGCATTTTCTCCCTGTATGCGTCCATGCAAATTTTTTTTTTTTTGGAAATTCAAAAATTCATTTTGAACGTTTGTCATAGTATGTATTTCTAAAGGGAGTTCCAGCCCCATCCCCCCCCCCCCTGATTTCCAACCAGTTTCCTCCTCAACAAAATTTTAAAATCTCGATTCTAAGAATCCGAATTATGGGCATGCTAAAACAAAGCTTGCACTGGTTTTCCAGATTTGAAGTACCGAAATATCGAAATAGCATTATACAGTTTGCAATTCACCAGAAAAAATCTGCATTTACGATCTGAATGCATAGGTTCAGTTAACAATTTTTTTTGGCGAACCGTCAATGGCGTTGAGAAATCCTCATCATAATTCTCAAATGCCTCTGTCTCTAGTCACCATAAAATTACCTTTTGGCAATGATTCGAGAGGCTCTTTCCATTGAAAACCCGATTAAAGTCAACTTGTGGATCTCATAACTCTCCCTCGTCGTCCCACCACTCACTTCATAAGTAGGAATTAAGAGGCTCTTCCCAAGTTCCAATTTCTCAATTCGTTCTTCTGTTTTTTGGCGGGCCAAAAGAGCTTCCCCGCCTCCACGTATTCCTTCCGCCACAATTGTGGCATTGGCAGAGGGTGGGATATGAAAAATTGAAGGAGAATGAGCCGTTCCAGTTCCATTTGACTGGAGGAGGCTTCCTTCCTCGCCTGCCGGCATGATTAATGAGCCTGGGCTGAGGATAGTCGCTTTAAATTCCTCCTGACTCCGCGTCCTCAGATCTAGAGCCAATTACATCTGCATCATGTACGAGTATGAGAAACTGATGATTCAAAAGAATAATTCCAGCTCATTATTTACCAGGAAGTGGGAAAACCACGTTCAGCGCCATTTTTAACGTACTCGAGTCATTTGATTTTTTGAGCATGAAATCTTCATCTGTTCCGTTGAGATTTCCAGAGTCGTCTGTGGATGTGGAATTTGATTGGTCAGAACTCCCAGTTCGGAGGAAAACGAATGTGAGGCCTAGAGCTAAAATCAGCGACAGCGCACTGCCCACAGCAAAATACACAAAAAATACCGTATTGCCCATTTTATCATCCGCACCCACGTACAAGCCACACCCCCGCATAAACCGCAGAGTCAGAATTTAATGGCAAAGATAATCAAGCCATTAACCGCGGCAAATATGACGGGAAATACGGTGACGGTATATTTGAAATCTGGAAAAATTTGTGATTTAAAAAAAATCGCTTACATCCCACCAAGAATTAGAATCCATTTCACAGCCTTGCGTTGCCTTCGGTACGTCCGAGGGGAAAAAAGGTTGTCGGACTGTCGACGTAATGGCGAACCTTCATTCAAAACTTCAAAAGGACCAGATTGCCTGGCTGGCATGGCGGCACTACTGTTTCCAGCGCTTAAAGAACTGTATATAGCAGATGGGTTTTCACTGAATAAATCCTCAAGGTCATCAAAAGCTTGAGGAAGTGAGAGTGGCGGCTGTGTCGATGCTGGAGCACTGGAAGGCAGAACAGGATTATTCGAGGAAGGTAACGGCGCTACGGATTTGCTGGAAATTGCAGCACTGATTTTTCCTTTGGATTCATTTTCAATTTCTCTAAGCTCTACTTCTGGTTTGGGAGCTCTGCTTTCCCTAGAGAAGAAATTCCGAGTTTTCAACCTCATTTTAGGAAATAAAGGGAGAAACTAAGAAATTCTGTCGACTTTTTAAAAATGAATGAATTAAGCATTTTAAAAATGTAAATTAAAGCGTTCGTGAATGCCGACATTCCCAGACCTTGATTTTTTCGAGTAGATTATTTTCTATTGTTTCCTAATTTAATGCCTGCAGAAACGGTAAATAGAGGAAGTTCAAGGCCGAAGACAAAATAAAGTCAAATCCAAAATCTTGAAAGTTATGTGATGCAGCTTGGGCTTACCAAAAATGCTGAACCGAATATTTTTTGAATTTCTGAACCTAGGAAAATCCAATGTCAGAAGGAAATAAATTAGGGAAGGAATAAAAGCAAATTACAGGTGTGTGTGAACTTTTCTCTCTTCATGAATTGACTTTTTAGTTCTAGGTGAATGGGTATAAACAGGTCTCCATTGGAATTCTGAACGAGGGCTTGATTTTATTTTATCAGTTCCAACTGATTCCAGATCCTCAAATTACAGACAGTAGAGAAGATTGAGATGTAAAAGGATACGGTGTTACTACTCTCTATTCAACATGACGTGGACATAAAGAAAGCTTGGAAACAAGATCAGTGCATGAATCCCTTGATGTCTGCTGCTTCGGGATTTTCTCCAAAGATTTTCTTCATGCGAGGAACGACAAGGGCAGCATGCTCAGGTTTCATTACGAATTTCTCCAAGTTCTTAGTCAATGAACCCCAGATATCCGGATCGTATTTCGCTGAAAAATAAAAATTAATTTCATCTGAATTCTCGGAATTTTTTCTTCTCAATTAATTTTTTTAACAATAATTTTTTATCACCTGTGGTATTGAGTTGGCTTGGCTGAGTCTTGGCAAAAGTATCCCACATCGAGATGAATGATTCTATTTCATACAGAAATAAAATCATTAACATGCTGAAGCGATTGAAAAATTTTGAATTAACTTACTGTCAAGGAGGGCTGGCATGCCTTGCTTGGCAAGGACATCCGTGATGGCTTTCTTCAGTTCCTTCTTTAAACTCATCTTTAAGTCTGGAAAAATTTCGGCTTAAATTTCCAATTTAATATTTATTTCAAGAAAAAAATTTCGCCTTACCTGTATGTGGAAGCCGATAAAAGCTTAACACACGGGAATAAGGGTAGATGCTTCTTCCGCAAGCTCAGAATGAAAAGTGGAAGAGATTAGGAAAATTTCTAAATAAATATCTTCAAAACTAAAAAAAGTATTGGCTCTGTTCCCTGAATCTAATTTCTGGAGGTGGAGAGAGGCGTATCGAAAGGCTTTGCATGCTTGGGAAACGACGTCCTTTGATATTATTGGCATAAGCGGAGGCACAGCGATTGAAAAATCAGCACTCACACTTTACAGTCACATTTTACATTCATTAGCATTAGCATATTAATGAACCAACCCAACGGGAGACCTTACTCTCGCCTGCTAAAAATCGTCAACATAATCTTGTTTGGAAATGGAGGCGTGTCCAAGTATTGGCAGGAGGAAGTGATGCCGAGACAATTTTCTCAGCTATTTTAACGCCCACCTTGTTAGTGATGAAATTCTATTTTTAAATCTGAAGTGATGACTGTGTATTGGTAACCAGAAGTCTGCATTGAATCCCGCCGTGACCCTGGAATCATTTCTAAAAATTATTGTCTGCATAATCTATGCTTACCTAGAAAATCAAAAGATTTTACGTACCTCTCTTTAGCCTGGGCGGCTGATGAGTCCACCTGGCAAAAACTCAAGGCTCAAACGAGCTTTGAAAAATGCAGAACATAAATATTAAAAACAGTCGCAAGCGCATTTTATGGGACAAGGTCATGGAAGTTTAACGTTTACCTGAGATTTAATAATTTCCTTCGTCTAGCTAGTTAATAAATTTGCTAGGTTACAATGATTGAGTTAAGCCTTCAAAAATATTTTGGGGAAGGAGCAGTTTGGTTAGTTTGGATAACCGGAAATTACGATGAAGCATAAGACAAGGGAAAATGGAACTTCCACACACTACGTCCGGGGAGTGCCAGCGCCCTGCCGTGCCTGAGCCCGGTCCTGAGAAAAAGGGATAAAAATTAAAACAAAAATCACAAGTACAAGTTTTATTTTTGCAAGCCATTAATATAGCCCAAATGATGATTTTTCACGATTTCATTTTTTTTTCAAGGCTCACTTTTTCGAGATTTATCTTTTTTTGAAATTTTTGATTTTCCAAAAATTCCAAAGGGTTAGAAAGGGAAGGGTTAGACCCCTAGAAACCTGAAAATTCAAAGGTTAATTCTTATGGAATTTCAGAATTTTCAAAAATTTGGACAAAACCTTTCACATGCATAGCCAAGCCCTTATGGGTATCTAATGGGTGAAAATTCTGTTTGGGAATTTTCCTTGTAGGAAATTGTTTTAGAAAGTATTTTCTTTTGAAAGTTTTTTGCAAGGAAGGAATGTTTTGAATATTCAGGTTTCTGCCTACTTACTTCGATTGCATCATTTATAAGTTGTAAAATGTAATATAGTTGTATGCTTCACGAAAAGTTTTTTATTTTTGAATTCAGATAGGAGTACACTTATAAGACATTGAGGACTTTGGCATGATTTTAGATAAGATATGCAAAACGAAGTAGTATTATAGAAAAGAAAGGATTAGTACCGTGTAGTGGGGTATTAGCGGACGCTTTTCAGGTTCTTCGCTGAAAAAACTTACCACCAAGGAAGCCGAATTTTTTTGAGATCTAAACGGCATGACATATCACCCATACAACCTTTCAAACATTTTGCCAATCGGGAATTTGAGTTAATTAACGCATGAAAACCTGCAGAACAGCTTACTGTCCGCTATTACCCCAAAAAACGGTACTCTTGAAATTGATTTACGTCAATTGTATGGGCAATTTTACAGGTAAACTAGTTCCAGCACCTTATTCTGGATACTAAGTAAGTTTAGCTAGAGCACTATCTTAAACTGATTTTGAAAGAAAGATTCAGCCTGTAAATTCACAAATACCGCACAGGGCTAAGCAATTAAATAAATTATCTAAAAATGATCAGTGGCTGAATTGCGTAAATGTTGAACTATGGGGGCCCGAAGTATGGTATCTAACTTTCTAATCCATGTTCTCAGCATCATCTTCAACATAGCCATTCAGTATCAGAAGTTCTACTTTTCCGTGGCACTGAAGGAGCTGCGGAAGCCACTTCTTAAACTCGGCCTGAAACAGAGACATAAATCAGGATTTAGCAAGCTAAGAAGACGATGGCAACCAACTTGTAATGACCTAGTGTGCACTTACACGTTTTGCTTCTCTATCCATGAGTGAAGACGCAGTGGATTTTAGCTTAAGCGAATGAAGACCGGGTAGCCATTTTGTAGACGAAAGGGAGGTGAGAGTCCCAAGGAATTCCTCCGTGCAGGGGACTCCGTTCAATTCCATTGATAACAGACCTAAAAAACAGAAAACATTAGTAAAGAAATTCAACTGCCTCAAAGTCGAAACGCGTGGCCCAAAAGTTGATTTGTAATCAAATTATTGATTACAAATCTCTTGAGTAAAAAACTGGTAATCAATTTTTTGCACGAAATACTCATGGGGTGTCCTATGGGTCGTAAGAGGTGTTCTATGGGCCCGAAGGGGTGCCCCGTTATCGCTTTGAAAATTTCTGATTTTAAGATTTTGATAATGGTCCCCCCTTACGAACAGCCGATTTCACAGCAGAAAATCCCATAAGGTTCTCAGATTTTTCAAATCTTGGAAAATTTTAAAAGGAAAATTTGAAAAGGAAAATTTGAAAAAATATTAAACCGAAACGAGGGCCGCTACTAATTTGGAAAATAGGATACCCTGGTGAGTATTTCAGTGTAGGTCGGGACTTTAAACTGAGGTACAAGCTCGTATCCTTCCCTAGTTAGAAAATATTCAAGGAGATATTTGTTTTAGAGAAAAATTGAAATATTAAAAATATTGAAATATTTAAAATATTTAAATGCTGCCTTCGTCGGTAAATAAGAAACTTGGCTTACTTAAGTCTCTGATAGCTGGAGATGAGGTTTGGAGACTTGGAGAAGCCAAGAAGTCCTTCACAGACTCCAAAAAGGAAGGGTTGTCCAATTGAATGTTCTCATCCGCACCTAAACCGCAGAGGCGTAGCAGTTGAATGGTGTTTTCTACATCATCTACTTCAAGGTGTTCCAGGCTCTCCAAGCGACTGAGCGCAACGCAGATGCTTTCGAGGCCGGCTTGATCGAACCGGTTTAGATTTGGGAAATGAAAATCCAAAGGGCAATCGGTGAAACCCAAGGAAAACTGGCAAAGCTCCAATTGGGTGACATTTGAAAATACCGCGGACGGCCCCAATAGGCTCTGGAGCGAATTCACTGGTAAACTCAATTTGCTAACGCCAGAAAGGTTGCCGGGGTCAAGTTGACTGGCAGATGAGCGAATGCTGCTTTCTATGAGGTGCAGCTCCTTGAGGTTTTCCAGGTAAGGAATTTCAAAAGTGGGAGGTTTACGGGGTTGAACGTGTATTAGTCGGCAAGGTTGCTTGGAAAACCATAGGCGAAGGATCTTCAGGGTAGGTGATAGGCTTGATAGCCATGAATAAATAACGGAATTTTTCTCTGCTTCCCAAAGGAACAGAATAGCTAAATGCAACTCCTGGATTTTTAGGGGGATGCTGGCAAGTCGACGAAGCGAGTCCGCACTCATATCCAAGACATTGATACCCAGAACGACGGCTGAGACGTTTTCCGCGAGCTTAAGAATTTCTCCGGCCCCATCAGTCCAACTGAGTATGCTTAAAGAGAGCTTGCGAAGAAGCGGTGAGTTTCTAATCAAAAGTTCAAGCAAAGGGTTGTGCTTTTCGGAATAATAATTGAGCATTCGAATTTCTTGGAGCTGGGAGAGCGGTTGCTTGAGTTTGATGACTGAGTAAGGGAAATCGATGAGCCTAATATCCAAGTACTGGATACAGGAAAATATTCGAAGGACGGAACCAATACAGTCATACGTTTTATCGGGGGCAGAAAAGAAGTTTAATCTCAACGTGAGTCGCTTTACGAGTTTCCCAACGATATTTGCATACCGGATCATGCGTGAAGCATTTTCAGCATAGGTGCCCTGAAATGATGAAAAAACGGATATAATTGGTGTCAGAACTGTTGGTGACTCCAGTGCTTCAATGAATTAGTCGACTATACCGTAAGATTGTCTCCTGTCGCCATAGCAGCTACAGCTACCCACCCTCACCCTCACATACTCAGCTGCTGGGTTCCATTGATTTAAGTGAGACTGATACCGCCACGCTAATCAATCTTACGATAGTTGCAGAATTTTCGCTAAGTCTCCGAGGGATCGGTAAGCTGGGTTTACACTTCATGAGTTCTCTTTCCAAAACGACACATGTGGACTGGCGCACATACCTCAAAGTCGACCTTTTAATAACTTAAGCAACTACAGGGTGTTTCCATTTTATTTAATCACCATTTAAAATGCTGTGGTTTCGTGAAACTTCTGCTTATTCGAATGAAACTTTGCAGGGTAATACCCCACACCCTAAGACGTATAAGCGAATTTCATGAGAATTTTGTGGGTCATCGTTTAAGAGAAAATGGCAGTCAAATGTAGCAGCAGGCTAAGTTTCACCGCCGCGTGCGCAGGCTGAACGCGATCTTGGCGGAGAGTCAGGAGAGCCTGGCCTGCCGGCGTGAAGATGGCGGGCGATCGATCCGATCCCAGGGAAGATGGCGACGGTAGGGTTGAGAATGAGAGTGACAGAGTCGCCGGGGTTGGGGGTGAGAGTGGGAGAGGGGATGGGGGTGATGAAAATAATAATGGACGGAAGTTAATTTTAATTTTGGAATGATGATGGTGAAAATGGAGGAGGAGATGCCAAGAATGAGAAAGGTGAAGAGTGAAATTAAATTTCTCCCTGTCGGAATTTAAAACTAAAAACTTTTAACTCTTGTTGCTTTAAATTCAAAACTTAAAATTTTTAAATTGAAAATCTAAAATTCTCTCTTTCATTTTAAAATTTTCGGATGTGTCAAATTCTTAATAGTGAGTTGCAGAACTTTGCTCGTATTTTAAGCTGCAGTGACTGTATCTGTGAGTAAAGATTCCTATAAAAAACCAGCAAAAATGCTAGTAAAGTTGACTCAATCTGCATCTCTCTATTGACAGTTTTCTGACGTATAAATACAAAAAAATATTCATTTAGTCTGGTTTTTTTTTCTTCAGATTACAACTGCTCTAAATTTTATTTACGCACAATTGATGCCAAATTGAAGTAATTATTGTAAATATTCAAATTCATATTATGAATCTTAGCTTTGGTAGCCTACTAGGAACCGCGAGTGAAAATTACTATAAGAAAACGGTAAAAATGCAAGTAAAGTTAACTGAATCTGCATCTCTCTATTGCCACTTTTATGACTTTCTAAATACAAAAATATTCGTGTACTCTGGTTTTTCATTTAAATTACAATTTTTGTTCTAATGTTTATCTAAGCACAATTAATGCCTTTAAAGTAATTATTGTAAATATTGAAATTCATATCAAGAGTCTTAGCCGTGGTAGCCTATAGGGAAACTTTTATTGACAGAAACCCAAATTCTACTGAAATCTTCCCCACCTATGGCTTTCCGCTGCTTTTGCTCAATGTGAACAATTCCATCGATGACGCTGACTGAGGTGAATGACAGGGAACATTCTTCAGATTCAAACACGGCCTTTTTATACTGTTCGTAGTGGCACTTTTGATTTTTCACTTTGGTAGGGAGTCCTCCACACTTCATTTTACTTTCGAGATCCCCTTCACTGGAATGAACCCTCATCATGTACTGGTTCGGTCGAACAGCGATGAATTCTTGAATTTGTTCATGGGTAAGGCGAAGCATACCAGGCATATTTTTTTTTTGTTCTGAATAAAGAGGATGTGATTTTGAGAGGTTGGAAAAGTCAAAAACTTCACTCAGTTTTTTCATATCTTGAATAAATGATAGGGTGGGATCACTAATTCGACAAAACAAAGAATCTGTATTTACCATTACTAATTTCATTCTATTTTCAAAGACTGACTTTATCCTATCATACAAATTGTAAAGGTGGAGCTTGGAAAGCTCAAGGATCACGGCTCCAATAATTCTAATATTCCTATCTTTGGCCTGAAACTTTTTAATTTGAAAGAGGCTAAGATTCTCTCCAATAATTTCAACGTTTGCAAAGTTTGATCTCGAAAGTAGGGTTTTTGCTCGGAAGCTTGAATGACAAAGTTCATGATTATCATATTTCAAGGGATCCACTAAGCACTTGCCACTGAGCACATTCACTGAGAGTTTGGCAGCTCGCTTCTTCATCTGACTACTGGTACTCGCCTTTCGCTTCAGATTTTCAGTGACGTAATCCTTGAAAATCATTTCTAGTTTGAATTTAAATCCACGCTTCAACTCAACCAGTTCATATCCATGGGATAGGAGATACTGCACAGTTTTAAAATAAAACACTTCACTTTCCTTGTCTAGAACAGAGAGGATTTGTCTGTTGTGGAGCGTAAGCTCTTCCTCGGATCCCTTGGGCTTGAAGACGATGGTTTTCTTGTGCGGCCATAGTGGGAATTCACACAGTCGCTCCATCCATTCGTTTTTCACTTTGAGCGTGCACTCAAACACAAAACCAACAGTTCCCTGGCAGTCGTCTGGATCCAAAAAGTTAAAATTAACGATTTCTTCTTCCGTAAGCCACTGAAACTCTCCTACAGGGAATCCATTGGTCTGCATGATGTAGCCATAGCAGCTGCTTACATCACTGGAAATAAACTCGACGCACTCACGTTCTGGATCATAATTTGGGAATCTGGGGGAATTGGTAGCCTCATATTTGCTAGAGAGAAGGGTTATTCCACTTCGTATCATACTGTCGGCCATTTTTTTCATTTCGGGGTCTGTGAGGTACTCGATGGAGGGGCGACTTCGGAAGAGGGCGCACTCAAAGGAGTAGGAACCAATGGTCCAGCTATACAACAAATCCAGGCCCTGGTCCTGGAAACACGATTTTCTGTAAGCTTCAAAAGAGTCGGCGAGGCATGAGGCTTTGAATCGGAGGAGGTGCTTCAGATATGAATCTGGGGCAGGACAGTGGAACAGTTCGGAAAACTTCTCATATCCCTTGTACATTTCTGGAGCATTGACACTTCTGTCTTCGGAAATTGAGCTTTGGAAAGCTTCTAATGTCAAGGAGCCATTTTTACACATTTCACTCAATTCCACGACTGTAAAAGATGAAGGAAAACACAATGGAAACTCTAGCAGTTTTCGAATGTCTGGGATTTCGACTCGACTAGATTTTAAAGTGAATGGGAAACTTGAGCGGTCGTTTACAGCCTCAACGGCCAAAGACTGGAAGGTTGAGTCTGGCAAATAATTTTCAATATTTTTAATATTTACAGTTTTATTGATTACAAGTCCAAAAAGCCTTCCTGGGGACTGAAACACTGGGACGATTTTCTCAACTTTGTCTGAAGCTTGTGCTTGGATCAAAAGGGCGTTGATGAAGCTCTGAGTTTCAATGCCGAGCACATTTATGTACGAGGGGAATTTTATTTGTAGATTACATCCAGTACAGGTTGTAAACAAATATTCACCACTGAGATGAGCATGGTGATATGTTTTTTCTCCGGGGGAAAGCTCGGTGAAGCACATTTCACAAGTCTTTTGGGATTCATGCTTCTCAAGAATTTCTATTTGTGGGCTGAGTAAATAAGTTGGTAACGGAAATGAACTGAAGGATTTTCTCTGCCAGCTCCAAAACTCTGTTGATGAAATGAGTTCCACAGTCTTCTCCCACGTAAAATTCAACATCTTTTTCATCTGGATAAGAATCTGGACTAACGAGCTGCAGGCTATAGGCGTAAGGATGAATCTCCCCAATTGAAATCGAGTTGCTTGACTTTTTCTCTTCATGAAAATGAAACACAAAGTATAGGCAAAAGGGATTAAAAAGAGTCATTTGAAACTTTTTAAATTCAAGAAACTCTTCTTTCGGTGGTTTATGGATATGGATTGACGCTTCCCCGTGGCCACACACAGTGACGTGCTTGTCGTAAGAATGCTGGAGGACAAACGGAGCGTCGCACATGGGGCAGTAAAGATGGGATCTTCTGTTGAGGCTTGAAAAGAAGCGTGACTTCTGCTTGATCACAACAAAGTGTCCAATTTCTCCTTCGTCTTCGGCGGGGAGGTGAAGCAGATCGACGTGCTGCTGGAAAATGTGCTCTGTTCTTCTCAGAGGAAACACATTTCCATCACAAAACTCGTAAATGTTCACTGAAATTTCGTTTCTAATTTCAAATTCTGAAACGTCCAAAATGTCAATCCCATCAACTTCGTAGTTTTCAAACATTGAGAAATCCAGGGTGGAATGAATGAATTTTTCCATGTAAGGAGTCACTTGCTTCTTCTGGTTACAAATCCATCTGGCAAGCTTCTGGCCTTCGAGCTTTATCCCTTTGGCCTCCCGCTGAGCTATTTTCTCTTGAATAATAGAGTCACAGTATAGACTGCACATTACACAGAGAAAGAAGCAAGTGTTATTTGGGGCTTTTAAATTGATGAGCCCATGACGTCCTCTCAATTCCAAGGGCAGCTCAATGAACTTTCCAATGGAAACTGGAGCAAGTTCCCCTAGGTGAACATCTAGTCGAGTAATTCCTTCAATTACCCAGCTGTAGCCATTGTCATTGAGAAAATCCAAGGACAAAATGAGAAAACCAACACACCGAGTCACTGCTTTATTTATAAAATTCGTGTGTGTCAGTAGGGACCATGGGCAGCCTATGGGATAGTTGAGCTTCCAAATGTCAGAATTCATTTCGTAGAGGTTGCAAATTAGCCGGAAACTTAATCTCACACCTTTGTACACTTCAATACACTGAGTTAACAATTCCACCAAGTCTTTTTTCACTAAATTAAACAGGTCTACTACCATGCAAGTGTCTTCCGGAGGGTTATAGGAATACATGACTAGAGTTCCGCGGTGAGCACTGCGATGATGGTAAAATACAGAGTCTTCAGACAGCTGAACACTCGTTCTATGAGCTCCTCCCCCCTGTTGATTGCAGGCGTGAGTTGTTAGATCCAGTGCTTCATACCCACACCTGCACTGATGCTGTTCCATGTGACTCTCCAGAGTGTTATATCTCATTGTCACAAACTCGCATCCTTCAATAATGCAGCAAAACTAAAGGAAAATTTAAATTATCAGTTTCTTTAATGAATTTATCTGGTTAAAATACAAGGCGAGCTGGCTATCGTCAACTCGGACTCGACTTGATGACATCATCAACTCGGGCTCGAGTCGATGACTCATCAACTCGGGGTTCATCAAGTCGGGCTGGACTTGATGATCATAAACTCGGGCTCGAATTATTTCTGAATTTTTTTAGGCTCACCTCAGTGTTTTGCAACAAGCGGCGTTTTTTGCACGGAACACCCTTCCTTCTTCCCATTTTACACTTTGGATTTAATTATTCGTCACTGTCCAAATAAACTGTCATGTCGGAATCTGTTTCTGTTTCTTCTGCTGAAGTAAAGTCTGAACTGAAATAGGGGGGTTTGTAAACAACATGGCGGCCAAGGCAGCGCTTGGATCGAAAATTTTCAAAGGCACTGTCTTTTACAAATCCATATCTCCGCTGCAGAGGTCCATAGCCTGAACAAAACTGATGCACTGGACATTTTATTGTCCCGCAGTTGTGAGTGGCTTCTTTGCTGTTGTGATTTCTTTTCTTTCCTATGCAGTGAGCTCTGATTTTCTTTGAAAGTTTACTTTCTTCATCAGTGTACTCTGGATCACTATGAGCACAGTCAAATTCTCCATCGTCACTGTCTTGGTCTTTAAACTTTTTTTCTGGAACCATGTGGGTCACACTATTTTTTTTCTGTGTTGAATGAGCTTGAGCTTTCACTGCTTTTACTCTTTTACGAGGTCCTCGGATAACTGCAAAATTTCTTGACCCCGAAGGACCAGCTATTGGATGGCCTTCCTCCATTGCGCAAGTAAAATTGACTGACCAGATTTGACGAACCGTTTTGTTCTTTTAAGCATAAAGCAAGCCCGAGATTTAATCAGTTGGTATTCAAGCCTCATATAATTCACAGCATCTTCAAACAAGAGAAGCAAATAAAAGCTCAACAATGGGAGTAATTTTCCCCACTTTTATTTCCTTTTTGCTGCTGACCCTCGCTGCTGCTGCTCAAAATCGTAAGCATTGTCCAATTTTAACGCCTTTACGTATCCTAATTACCTTACCTTTTATTAGGGACTCATGTTCAAGAGCAGTGCAAAGGATGCGTTGGCAGGAGCCTTCCCTTTGTCAAGGAAAAAATCATTCACCATACAGGGGAAGGATATTATTGCTTTGACAGGATTGATAGGCTTAAAGCCCACTCATTTGTGCTGGATATTGCATTCAGTGAGGGGGAATGCCAATTAATTGAAACGAGGGTCAACTGGATTGATGTGGAGGAGGGTGTAAGGGACAAAGGAAAGTCAGAAGGAAAAGGATCAATGAGTGCGGATTCCCCTACTTCTCTAAATACCGAAGCCTGCTTTTCCTCGCTATTAGGTGAGTCAGACTGATTTATGAGGTGTACACAATGCTGATTTTTTTCTACGCATTTAGGATTCCTAGTGGGGATGCTGGGGTCAGTGGCTGGGCCTTATGCTTACGTGTACTTTAGACAGCTGCTGAGGAAAATTCCGGCATCCATTTCTCCTGCTTCAATTTCTACAGTCGTAAACAATCCATGATTCATTGAAATCTTAGTAGAGAAGTAGGCTTTATCATGGCTTCTTCTAGTTCTTTAAGCATAATCTCTAAATTTCAGCAGTATCATTCTTATTTTTCAAGTTTAATTCGCGTAGAACATCAAAGGCGAAAAACAAATCTCAGTGAAAGTGAAATAAAAGTCTTGCTTCAATTAAATAGTCATTTTTTAAAGGGTAATATCCCTGCCTTTCTTCCTGGTAGATCTGCCGAGATGCACATGACAGTTCTGGCCCTTGCCCCTTACGTACTTAATTCAGAAAAAGTGCTAATCATAGTGTACGATGACGCTACAGCGTTTACATTGGCTGCTGCGTTTGGGTGCTCCGGGTTTAATACTAGCACAGTATATAGGATGCTCAAGAAGCCTCAGTTTGACTCCGTGATTCCGATGCTGCCAGATTCAGTGGAAATTCTTCATGGCAAAGAAGAAGAGTACGAGGAGAAAGCTGGCGACTCAACCTGCTTGACAATATTAACAGTGCAAAAATATCGCCACCTTTGGTTAGAGGATAAGCTAAAACTTTTTAGCAAAGCCTCTACAGTATTCTTTTTTAATCCCCATTTGTTTCATTGGCTTCGAACCAAGTGGATTGCAAATTACAGCAAGGAAAAGCAGTTTTTAATCTTTGTAGAGAATATGAGTGACTTGCCGCCTGAAACAATGAAACAGTATTTTCCCAGCCACGTAGTGATAACTTAGTATTTATTCCGAGGGTCACTATGGAAAGAATCCGCAAATGCAAAGTGTTAAAATCATTTATTGATTTAAAATCAAACTTTTCAGAGAGGTCAAAACTGATTGAATATTGTACTGACGATACTCTTAAAACATTGATTGAAGTAATAATAAACAGAGAGTGTTATGAACCTGCTGTTCAAAAAGCTTGTGCCAAGAGCTTAACTACACTGCAAAAATACGACTTTAAAAATCTGCCAATTATGAGACAAGTTCTAAGACTCCATATCCCAGCGCTCCAGTGCTTGGTCGGAGCCGCCGTGAAATTTTCTCTCGAGTATAGTCTCTGCTGTGCTTTCTCCTGGGATGAAAACACTAGGGAAAGTGAAGTTTGTGAAAGTGAAAGTTGTAAACAGTTGAAATCTCAGCTTTTAAAAGCCCCAAATGCCGTTACTGTCTCCAAGTCTGGAGAGATTGAATTTCAAGGAATTTTTGAACCCTTTTCAAATCTGGATCAGCTTTTGAATATTCTGACAAGAGCTAGTTACTACTGCCGAGCCCCCGGTCTTCAATTAATTATGCATGCCGTCACCGAAAAGAATATTGACCCATCACTTCTCTCGCCTTTCATGAGGCAGCAATTAAAGGGTTCATTTATTCCCATAGAAGAATGCCACTGGTGGAAAACTTTTGAATCATTATAATTTATTCAAGGTGAGTTAAACTTCTACTACCATGTTATCAATACAGTATTGTCGGAATGCATGACAGAGGTTTGAGGCGCAGTGACGAGGCTGGAACTGTAGAGAAGAACATTGAACACACGAGTTTCTCCCCTGTGCTTCAGCTCTTTTTCCAATTATGATTGAAATTAATTCTGGGTAGCGTAGACCTCGAAATTTGACATCCTCAGCCTGACGAATTCTGCTGGAAGCCGGAAGAAGTATTTCCTGAGAATTTAGAAACTTGGCCTCAGTAGAGTGTAGTAAGACAGTATCCCTGCCTCCAAGTATACTGGTAGGAATTCTTAATTCATTCTGGCTGTGCAGTAGTAATTCGACACCTCGAGAACTGACAATTGACACTTCACTCAGTAGGGGGCCAAGCGAACGTGTGTGCATTGACACAACAATAAAATTAAATCTTTCCGACATTTCAAGGCAAAAAATAAATTAGCTGTGACTCAGAGGAAATCCAGAGGGGTAGTGTTAATTAAAATGCTTTCACCCTCCTTTTATTTGCCTGCTTTCTCTGTCTGACCCTCAGTTTATTTTGTGTACTCATCATGGAAAAGGAAATTGTAAAGAAACAATACACCAACCCAAAGATAATTGGAAGCTATAGTGGGTTGCCTGCATTTTCAAAATCCAGAGGCTTTAGGAACCCTTCCCAAATTAAGAAAATCCTTCAGCAGTTGGATAGCTACAGCTTACACAAACGAGTCGCTCGTAAATATCCACGGAGAGCGACTCGAGCTTTCTTTGTCTCGTATCAATGGGGTTTGGACCTTATGGATATAGGGAACCTTAAAATTCCAAAAGTTAAATTCATCATGATTGTCATTGACAATTTTTCACGGTGAGCCAGAGCAAAGCACCGCTTACACTAGCTTAACGTGTTGGATTTAAATTGTTTGCAGCTTCGTCTGGACTGCCTTCCTTAAAGACAAGTCTGCTGATGAAAATGTGAGAGGATTTTCGCAAATTCTAAAGCAGGCAAAGAAATCAGGCGTTTCACCTCCTCATTTTTTGTTGGCGGACAATGGGAAAGAATTTGTAAATGCTAAAATGAGGTCGCTGTTGGACAAACACAACATACGGTTAATTCATGTGCATTCCCACATCAAAGTAAGGGTAAAGATGCATATTTCTCCTGAAATTAACCTGAAATTGCAATTTTTTATTCAAGTCAAGCATGGCCGAGAAAGTAATTGCAAGATTTCGGCGCATGATTGCCAGATATTCAACCCAGCACAACACGACTCAGATTCAAAAAGTTTTTCCTTCATTTGTGAGCACATATAATTCTACAGTACATTCCAGTACAGGCTTTGCTCCGAGAAAAGTCAACGACCAAAATGCAGACCAAGTGTTTCAGAATTTATTTGGAAAAATTATTGTTCAAAAAAAGAAGCGGCTCCAGTTTTCCGTTAATCAGGCTGTAAGAATTAGCAAGGAAAAGCTTACATTTGAAAAAGCTTCTGCTACACAAGGGTGGACACAAGAAGTAAGTGACTCATGTTATTCCATTGAATTCCGCTCTAATATTAGGAACTTGACAAATACAGATCTTTTTCGTTGACAAGGCAATTCAAAGCTTACCTGTAAATTTTTACTACCTAAGGGACGCCTTTGGAGAGAAAATTCAAGGTAAAAGTTTTGTCAAGGCTATTTCCTGTCTAATTTATTCCATAATTTTAACACAGGAGCATTCTATGCAGAAGAATTACAAGCAGTATCACTGCCTTGACCCCAGCATGTATTCCTTACTCAAATTTCCTTCCAGCCCAGCCTCGTATTATATTACCCTGTCTACTAAAAGCTCTAGAGAGTATTTCCCTGGAAACACCCCCACACATTTTTCAAACAAATTAGTCAACCCCATTCCCAGCGAACATGAGAGGCTTCCACTGGAAGTGGCACTATGTAGCGTTTTCCTTACCCCCGGGCAAAAACCTAAAAAGGATATTTTTGTAAACCAGGCAGACAAAAAAATTACAGTCAAGTGGGAGCTTAAACGAGATTACTTTTTTCCAAAGAATTCACGAGGAATCAAATTTTTAGTTGAAGACGTAAACAAAGAATTTAAAACTAAAAGCGTACAACTCCATTTTAATACCAAAGTTGTCTCTGCTACAGCGACTCACTTGATTTTCATCAATGACATAGAAGACCGTGACGTTGAAATCAATGAAACTTATGCAAAGGCAATGGGGTTTAGCAAGAGTATTTTTGGAAAAGGAAAGCATGAAGCTGAATCTAGCTACTCAGCCGAGCTATACGATTTAATTGATACCGGGCAAAAACCTAAAAGGGATATTTTTGAAAACCAGGCCGACAAAAAAATTACAGTCAAGTGGGAGCTTAAACGAGATGACATAGAAGACCGTGACGTTGAAATCAATGAAACTTATGCAAAGGCAATGGGGTTTAGCAATAGTATTTTTGGAAAAGGAAAGCATGAAGCTGAATCTAGCTATTCAGCCGAGCTATACGATTTAATTGATCCGAAACTTGATTTAGAGTTTTATGTTTTTAAAGACAAAACGACAGAAGCATACGTACAGGAGCCGACTGTAAAGACAGTTCCTGATTTGCTCTCTGAAATGAATCGCACTGTAGCCAATTTAGAAGCCTCATTTTCTTATGACGGAAATAATTTTTATTACGAGTATAAAGGTTTAGGTGGGCTTTCTTTAAAACTTTCTTCTTTTCTGGAAACGCTCTTTGGCCTTCCTAAAAATACCTGGTTTAGTAAAAACGAAGAAACCTACCCTTCTTATCCTGACATTGATTTGGGAATCTCGTCAGATTTTGTACTGGTTACTTCTGACATAATCTGCCCACATCTTTCCAGCGGAAGGCTACTTCCATGCCTAAGGCAGTTTCCTTTAGCTTATGCCAAAGGTATAACGCCGTACGAGCCAAAATTCCTCCACTATATCCCAGTAGGGCTGGACTTGCCAATTAAAAACGTGAGCATTCGATTGGTTGATGAAACGGACAGAGAACTAAGTCTACTTGAAGACTCTGACACTACAATTGTTCTTCACATTCGAAGTCGTATTTAAGAGTTTTTAATTTCATTTTCGACTTTAGTTTTATTTTGTCTGTCGTGTGCTACGAAACAATTTAGTTTTTTCAACTATTGCCATGAGAAAAATGGCTTGTACTAGTGAAAGTTGTGAACTTGAACCCCCACGGGCTAAAACGCCGAGGGTGACACCAGAAAGCGATTCTCCTGTTGCTATTTTTAATAATCAGTCTGGCGGAGGGGCGATTTCTGGCATTTCACCCTTGGACTATTCCTACCAAATTCCTATTGGTGGAATCAAACAGAGGGGAAAAAAATCTAGGAAAAAGTCTCAGAATGGTAGGGGGAAAAAGTCTCAAGGAGGTAGGGGGAAAAAGCGAAAGCAAAGTGGCAAGGGGAAAAAGAAACAAAAGGGAGGGAAAAAACAGAGGGGGAAAAAAGCTAGGAAAAAGTCTCAGAATGGTAGGGGGAAAAAGTCTCAAGGAGGTAGGGGGAAAAAGCGAAAGCAAAGTGGCAAGGGGAAAAAGAAACAAAAGGGAGGAAAAAAGAAAGCAAGGCGGGGAAAGAAAAAGCCCATGACTGGTGGTAAAAAGCGGAGGAAAGGGGGCAAGAGAAAGTCAGTTGCAAAGAAGAAGTGACGCCCAAAGTGTCCTCTGCAGAAACGAGCCAGTGAATTGTCTTTTAAAAACAAACATGGAATCAAAAAGAGAAGGAATTTATTCAAACAGCAAGAGAACCTATCGTAGTGAACTTAATCTTTTCGAGCTGCCAACTACTGATGTCGCCATTGACAATTCTACCTTTTTGTCCTTTACAAGCTCTACTACTCTTCAGGATTCCTATAATCCACTCATCTTTAATATTCCTAGTTCTCCTAGCTTGTATTATAGTTTATACGATGGGTATCTTTATTTTAAAGCCCGAATTCTTAATAAGGATGGAACTGCGCTTCAGTCTACGGATATCGTTGCTCCAAGGGCCTGGTTCTTTTACAACATCTTTTCAAATATCATCGTTTCCAATTAATGGAGTCCCTGTTTCCGATGATTTGGGACTGAGTCCCTACAAATCTGTCATTACCAAAATCCTGACTACGACAAAGGCTCAGCAGGAGACTTCCCTTTCATCTATTCTTTGTTATCCAAGACAGTGAATACGACGAATTTGACACCAGCAAGAATAATGGATTCAAGCGTAGATATCAGCTCTCTGAAGCATCCAAGACGTTTGATTGCATTGGAAAGTTGCAGTCTCCTATGTTTCAGCAGAAGCGTTATATCCCTACTGGCTGTTCAATTGAAGTAAAACTGATTAGGAGCAACCCAGAATTTGCCCTCGAATCTGCAACTACTACAAAAGCTCAAGTCTCTGGCTGTCCATTTAAATTTAGCATCGAAGAGTGTCAGCTAGTAGTAAAGGCGTTTTCTATAAATCAAGAACTCCTCAAGCAGCACCAGTCACTTTTTTCTCGGGGTTCAAAGGCTCAGTTTCCCATTCGTACGACTCAAGTCAAGGGAACTCAGATTCCTACCGGATGTCAAAGTTTCCTTACTGAAACCTTGTGGAGCGGTCGCCTTCCTTTATTTACGATTTTTGGAATTATTGAATCCACTCGTTTCCAAGGAGCTCTCAACAAGCATCCGTTCTATTTCAAGCCCAATGATCTCACCTCTCTCCAACTACACATGGATCAGGAGGGTCTACATTACAAATTGATCCCAGTCCAATATGATTCTGAACTTTTTCAATTGGCTTTTGACACTTTGGCTGATGCTGTTGGGGAAAACAGCCCAGGAAACTCAATTTCTAGAGACAATTATGCAAAGGGATTTACGTTTTATGTGTTTCATCTTCTCCCAGTTCCAGCGGGGACAGAGTTTCAGCCTCAACGCATAGGGACGATGAAGGTGCTTTGTTGATTAATTGGGTAATAAATCAAGCGCTCGACTCAAAATTTATTTTTATTTCAGGCCGAGCTTCAGTTCCAAAAGGCTACAACGGCCCCCCTTCATTTTATTTCACTGGGCATTTTCCAGGGCTTAATTGAAATTGACGGACATCGAAACGTATTTGTTCACTGGTAAGATTAATTGCTTGAAATGACGAATCTTATTAGAAAGAGCTGGATGATTCATTTTATGACTCATTTTCAGATTTGAAAATGAACGGGGATACTATACTGGCAGCAATGAAGCACATTTCTTCTAGATTCCAATTAAACCTACACTGCCACGTCATCGCAAACGGTGAAATGCATCTGATAGATTTTAATCAGTTTCCCCTCGCTATTGTTTCTAATACTGACCCTAGGAAATTAAAGGGCCAGCACTGGGTCGTTTATATTTATTTTGGAAAGAATGAAATAGATTTCGTAGATTCTCTAGGTAAAAATCCTGCATTTTATAGTTTAGACTACCCAAATAAAAAGGGGCTTTATTATATATACAATACTGTTCAACTCCAGTCGGATCATAGTTCAGTGTGTGGACAGTATACTCTTTAACTTTTTGTATCATAGGCTATGTGGAAGAAAACTTTCTGAAATTATAAAATCGGATTTCAAGTTTTCAGATTTAGATTACAATGATAGGCTAGTAGAGTCTTTTTACAATTCCTTGTGCTTTTGTATTCCTAACCCTGGTAAAAATGGCAACTGTCAAACGTGTGTCCCAAGGGTATTTTTTAATTAGTCTTTTAGTTACAAGTCTTTTGGTAAAAAGTAATACAATTTGGAAAATTGGCAGAGTTTTTTAAGTTTGAATAAAATTTTTACATTTTGTTTTCAATTTCTCTGAGCCGCTTTTCTTCTTCATTCCATTCAACAAAGTATTTACCTTTGGCATATGTGACAACGTTGGGGTCAAAGGGCTTGTTGAAAGCAAGGTCGTTTATCCCTCGAACGCGAGACATGGCAACAAAAATCAGTGACGGAGAGAGTTTGTAGTATAGAGACTGCCTGCTGTTTTCATCTGGTAGTCCAATTACTGCCTTTTTCAAGGTACACCCCTAAATAAAAGGAAATTTAATTAAAAGGAAACCCATTATTTGTAAAGATTTATTACTTGACTTTTATGGACAGTGACTCCAAAGGCGTTAATCAGAGGAAAACTAAACTTTGTCCAGTTTCTTCCGCTTAGGTTGTCATGCTGAGGCATTGGGTGCATTGGAATAGGTATATCATCCCTCAGTAGGTACCTGAAAGAAAACAGTAGGGGGAGAAAGCAATTATTTGTTTTTGGATTGGTGAGGGAATACTGACCTTGGACCCAAATACTTGTCAAATTTGACAAAAACTACAGATGGTCTTCCATCTATTCCAATTTGTCCAATTTCCGTAATGGTCCCTAGAATAAACAATTAAATTTTAATGGCTTTCACCAGGCGAGATTTAGTTTTATACCCAAAGCGCCATTGTAAAGTGCAGCATCCAAGAAAAGATTTGCAGTTAGCATGACGCGTCCACCAATTGCAATGAAAAGGGACCCTTCTAACCCAGCAGGAGCTCCGTCCGTGAGGCGGTCTTTTACTTCAATTATTTGAGTTCCAAGATTTTTTAGGCGAAACCTGCGTTAAAATAAAGCATTTGCGTCCACCCATGTATTCGTCATGAAGTTAAGCTTGACTTGATGAGAGAAAGTTCCATCATCAATTCGACCTTGACTTGATGAGCTCATCAAGTCAAGCTCAAGTTGATGAGAGAAGGTTTGTCATCAACTTGAGCCTGAC
>JABASM010000156.1:0-31816 GCA_019776545.1 Brachystomella parvula
TTTTCTCGATCGAAAAATATTTTCTGAATTAAGAATAGTTTTCGGGGTAGAAAAGTATTTTTGGGGCTACAAAAAAGTTCTCGAACAAACTGTGAGCAAAACTGCTATACAGGTTAAAAATACCCTGTAAGGATTTTACCGTTTTTATGAAAGCTTTTTACTTAAGACTTTACATGAATTCGTCAAGCAGTTAAGGGCTTGAACTGTACGGGTTAAAGGTCCGCAAAACCCTAAGCTTTTCATCCCCTAAAATTTTTAGGGTTTAGGGGTTAGGTCCACTTAAAATCAGAAATCGTCTAGATTTCTCCGTGAACGAAAAAAAAATTCGAGCAAAAAATCTTAAAACACTTTTAAGTCACCGAAATTTGCAACAATGACCTCAACTGCCTCGACATTTGCACACAGGATTTTCAGTGAAACAAATCGTAAGCTAATTAAAGTTTACCTGTGATTGGTTTAGCACAAGACGTGCATCTCTTTGCAAAAAGTTCACCATAGCAATCCGCACAGTAGGGCTTATCATCTTTGCTCGTGAACCTCTGTCCAGCTAATTCATTGTTACAGTTGCTACATGAGAAACATCCACGGTGGTACGGCTCGTTCTTGTACGTCACCCCGCCGGAAGTAATGATTTTATTACACTTCATACACCGGGTAGCGAATTTCTCCTCATAGCATCCAGCGCTGAAAATAAATTTCCAAATTCTGAAAAATCAACCCGGAAATTTGTTTAGATTTTGAGCACGTACCAATAGATTTCCTGCTCACGCGGAATGAAACTCTTGGTTCCAATAGCTGTCTTGCAGACGACGCATGAGAAGCATTTTTCATGCCACTGACGAGTCTTATACTCCATTTTCTTTGTTCCTAAAATTAGAATTGAGAAGTTAGGCGAGTCTCATCCCCCTCTCGTGGGATTTACCCTATTAGGTCAATGAGGTCAAATCCTTCACTTTTCAGGAAACAAAATTGATTGCTACCTTAAATGGAGCTCGAAAATCATCTTCAGATTTTACCTTTTTGTAAAAATGCATTAAAAATGCAAGGAAAATGCATTTTGCAATTAATTTATTCCAGAATGGTAAAGTTCACAGCTGCTCAAAATCTTTTTATTTGTGAAAATTAAATTCCATCGTTGGCTCCGATACCATGTTCGAAAAAGGGTGTTATTTTAAGAAAATTTTCGAAACGCTAATTCAAAATTTTTGATTGCTCTCTAAAATTTTCGGTGGATTTTTTTGAAAGCAAATTTTAATTATTTTTTTACCAAGCGTGGATTCCTTTGGATTCCCCATTTTGCATTCTGAGCCCAAACAGCAGAGAAAAGCGTCTCCAGGTAAAATCATGGAGAGAATCGCTATGTCGTCGTCTGATTCTGTCGCCTTTTTAGGCTGTGTCACTGTTTTTGTTATCAATTTTTTACCACTGCTTAAACTCAATTTTCGAGAAAATGCACCCGCTAAATCACCCATTTTTAAAAATCAAATTGAAAATCAATGAATTAAAAAAAATTAGAGAAAGTAGGGAATAAAAAACTAAGGGGTAAACTGGAGGGATGCGGAATTTTGGTACAGGCGTGTCCTGACCAGTTTGCAATTCCTGACTGTGTCCTTTCCCAATCTGTATTTTCTGAATGGAACGAGAATGAGGAATGGTGCAGGTGTGCAAAGTCAGAATTTCGCATGTGGGAAGATGGTGAATTGAATAAACAAGGTCCACTTTTCCCTTTACTAATTGCCTACCATACCAGTCACCATTGTCTCCAAATAGTATCTGTCAGCTCTACTCAAAAAATAAATCAAGCTGAAGCTGGGAAACAAAATTCTTTAGTCGTCTTCACACCCCCCTCCGTCCGTTTTTGTTTTCTTCGAAAATCAGAATTTAGAGTATAAACTTTTGGGGAATTAAAATTTCCGGTAGAAAATTTTATCCTTCATTTCATGGTTTTGAGCCTTTGTCGTGACTTTTCGTGGGCTCCTTATTTTTCTATTTACTTGGAATTATGGAAGCGGATAATGTGTTTATGAATTGGATAAATTTGGGTGAGGCCTTTAATGAAGCAGAAAGAGTCGTGATTGGCCAATGCTCCTACAAAGGACTCAATGATCTCAACCATGGTTCACTCAAAGCGTCAAGCCTTTCAGAGTCCACTCCAGCAACCCACGCTATAAAAATAATTCAATGGAAATTACAGCTATCAAAGAACAGAAATCAGCTTATTTGGTTTAAATTGAGCAAACTTACTTGCACAAGGAATTTTAGGACATCTCTAATACCCAAGCTCAAAAAAAAAATTCTGCTTTTTTTGGTGAACTCATTACACGAAAATTCGGTGGGTATCAATTAAAATTGGAAAGGAATTAGGATCCCCCTCAATACACTTTTCCATTTTTCTGAGATTTTTACCTCCTTCCGGTTTTCTCAATTTTCCCGCAAATTCTTACATTTAATTCAGGAATTTTTTTTTTTTTTTTTTTTATAATTCCCGTAAATCTTTATGGGATTCAAGATTCGGCTTTCCTAAGAGTGATGACATCCGTGAAAAAACTGGATACCCGAAAAATCGGTTAAATCTCCAAAAGCTGGTCAGTCGATTTCTGAATACTAATCAATTCTGCATGATTTAAGACTCCCGCAAATTTTCCAAATTTCTGGGAAAATCGTTTTTTTTTTCAGTTTCCAATGCCCCCTTACAAATGCTAATTTATGCATGTTAAGTCCCATAAGGATTTGCTGAAATCCATATCATAGTAAATTTCCGTGTCCCCAACTTCGGAAAAACGGAAAAATGCCTGGAGTGAATCTCAGGATCGAAGTTTCTCACCATTTCGGCGTAAAACATGTAAATATCGGGGAATTGTTTAACAGGCCTAAACGTCCCCTTGTGAATATGCGAATAAAGTAATTTGGTAAATTCTTTGTCTCGCTCTCGTCTGTTGAGATTGTCCATGATAATAAAATCATCATAAATCAGGGACCCCAGTGTGCACAGAGACGGAAAAACAAAGGAGACAAGTGAGTTTAAATCTTGTCTTGTCATGACAGGGCATCTGGAATCTTTGAGTTGAATTTTTGCGTGGGTGGACCCTACCTACCCCATTTCCAAATCCAACCTTGTCCATGACCATAGTAGACAAAAATTAAAAACTAAAATAAACATTTAACTACTTAAAACTACTAAATTAGAATTAATGACTTCAAAATCCCACTCCCCGCTATAAGAAAATCTCCATTAAACCACATTTTTGACCATACTGACCTCTTGACCTAGGATTCTTGTAACTTGACTCACCTGCTCTAAAAACCTCACCACACCCATCACACCGGGAAGCAAATTGGGCATCATAGCAATTGCTACAGTAGATTTTCTCTGCCTAAAAATAAAGTAAAAAAGGGAAAACGCCCAGTTAGATTGTATCCCGTTTCCGGTGGGTAGGAGAAAGGGATTGTATTATCTACCCAATTAATTTAATTAATTTAATTTGAAATTAGAGATGGGGTAGATTGATTTTTGTTTTTGTTTGATGTACCTTGGATCCAAATTGTTTGTCAACGAGTGAAACTCGACACTTGCTGCAGAGGAAACAAGCTTCATGCCAGTGTTTATCCTTGTACGACAAATCCTGGTGGAAAAAAATTAAAAAATCAAATCCAAAAATTTCTAAAGTAAAGTTCTAGGAATCAAATTTATTTTCTAACTTTTAAGGAAAGATTTTAGGAAAATATTATCCCTAATAATTTAATTGGAGAAAAGCATTTAACGAAATGTTTTCTAAAAAATTAAGGAACAATTTTTATTGTTAAACCTAAAATTAAATTATCTAATAATTTAATTGTAGGTTTAACAAAAATTTTTTTTTTAATTAAAAAATTTTTTTTTGAAAAATTGTAAATATAGGGATTTTCACCTTTGAATCAATTCCAATGAGCTGGTTACACTCATCACAGCTGTTGGCAAAGACTGACTCGTAGCAGCGGATACAGTAGGGATGTTCGTCCCTCAGAACGTAGCGTTGACCTGTAAGGGACTCATCACACTGCCAACAGCAAAAATGAGTAGAGTGCCAATCCTTGTTCATGGCTTTCGTGTATTCACCACTAAAAATCAACTGAAAATAAAAAAATAAAAAAAACATGAAAAATTATAATTAAAAAGAAAGAAAGAGAAAATTTGGAAAAATTGGGTCACAATTTCCTGTGCTTGATCAAGCGTATTTTTATCATGAAGATGTATCATGGAAACTTTGAACTCGGTTCATGAATATTTTATTTTTTCATTGCATTCAAATTGAGCGTTCTAAATTGGTTTCATGTCAATTTTGGAGTAAACTAAGCTGATGGATTGGAAAAAAGGCTTGGAAAAGTGATAGATTTCCACTCTATTTAAAACTATGGACAAACTTTTTTTGAATTTTTCATTCTTCTAAAATTCAGCTTCATGTGTGTCGTCAACTTGCTGGTTGTATAAACAACGGGTTTCTGAATAATGGAAACGAAAAATGTGAGAATTTTACAAGGGATGAATTTGGTTTTTCGTCCTACTTTCACCAAAAAATTCCAATCTAATTTCAACCTAATTTGATCATGGAAGTTTTCGATATGGAATAATAGTAGCAGGCTAGTCGGTAATTTGAAAAAGGGAATTTAGCCTTGTTTCCTTGATTGGACCATATGGAAAATGTAAATGTCAAGGTTAATAAAGTCCATATGCTTTCTCCATGTGGAAAAGATAGTAGAGTCTTATCTTCAATGTCTCAAAATGGATTCCTCACTATTTGACCACTGGCTACTGATTAAGCCCCTGACCCAGTAATCTTTCCCTACATTTTTTGGATTAAAGGTTAGAAAAAATGCGCTGAGAATTTTACCTCAAAGTTAGACATCTTCCTCCCGTGGCAAAACGTACAAGTTTCTCAACAGCATTTTTGAATTTCAAACTAGCATTTGAGCCTCTGAACTTTAAAATTTCAATTTTTGATTGTCCAGATTCAAAATTTAGAATTTCTTTTGAGGCTTTAGATTTGATTTTTGAATTCCCTTTAAAGTTTTGGACTTTTATTAAATTATCCATTTTTTTTAAATTTTCGAACTTTGAAATTTTATTACGGATTTTTGATTATGGTTTTTGATTCGGGGAGCCTTGGATTATTGCACCGGCAGATATGACAATTGCCGAAGCGCAAAAAAACGAAAAGAGATAAGCGCCATTTTTTACGGGCAGAATAAATAATTTTAATTATTTTTTTCGAAAAATTTCACAGAAATTTCGTAAGATTAGACGGAAATAGACCAAAAATCCTTGATATTCTTATACTGCTGAGAAAATCTTGTGAAAGTTGATTATTGTATTTTTGTACGTTTCGCCATCAGGGAGCTCATTTTCCTTTCCTCCTTGTCCTCCATATTCCGTGGTCTCCGTGACCTCTTCAACTTCCACCCCACCCCCTTTCGAGGACGTGGTTTTCGTCTTCCTCGTCTTCTTAACTTTTTTCTCAGTCGTTACATGCATTTGAACGTCGACGTCACCCATTTTTAACACGCTCAGAAAAAAAATCAACCCCTGTGGCACAGAACACTAAAAAAAACCGGAGTGAAAATCAGTGTTCCTGGTTGATCCGGCCTGGACTCACTCCTTCCGCTGATGGCAGCCAACTGAACTAAAACCCTATTTTCAGATGAGCAAATCTCGGGTAGTGGAAAGGAAAAGGAAAGACTGGAAGACTCAAGTGGGAACAGATTCGGCGGAAGATCATAAAAATAGAATTCCTTCTGCTCTTTGAAGCGAAAGATGCATTAAAAAATACTTGAAGCTTGTTTAGGCTGTCTAGGATACGAACTTGCGAAAAATAATTGAAGGGTTGTTTTTCTGGAACTTCAAAAAAAAAATTTTGTCTGAGAGGGCCTGATAAAGTTAAAGGTCAAGTTTTGGGTATTGGTCCGAATTTTCTATATGCCCTACTTTAAAAGCTAAATCGACGTCATCACGCGATACTCTCATTTTCTTCAAGATTTATTAACCTTACAGGTGTAGAAGCATGAGAATTCGATTCAAGGAGAAAATTGGACATAATTCTCACATCACTGGTTCTCACAAAATACTTTATAATCTCCGACACGACAGCAGGAAATTCAGGTATGCGATCAAAATTGCGGCTAAAATTTTGACGCTCAAAATATTTGGATCTGTTTTTGAAATCGCTTGGTGCTTTGCGTAGCACCATGATCAAGCCGTATCGCAATATTTTTTTACAGCCAAAATTATCACAGCGTAAAAAACTGCCCTTCTTGAATTGGGAATGTAGAAATACTTTTGTTTTTGGATTCAAATTTTTCAAATTTTGCTCAGTTTTTTTTTTCGAATCGATGAATTTTGAAATAGGATTTCTTGAACTGGGAGATTTACAGACCTTTGAGTTTTTACTCGAATTTGAATTTGTGACGTTGTCTTTGAATTTTTGATTCAAATTGTCTTTTTTCTTTTTCGATTCCTGAATTCAGCTTGGGTTGAGTTTAACTTGGATTTCTTTGACCTTTTAAACTTCCAAATTCATAGTTTCTTTTCAAATTTGATTCTTTAATTTTCGTTGCATTGTTGAAATTTTCTTGAATTATACATGTTTCCTCTTCGAATTTTCGAATTTCCGAATTCAGGATTCCTGAATCTTAGAATTTCAGGTATCAAACTTTCTTTGAACTTTCGAAATTCCAATTTTAGTAGTTGAGAATTGAATTTTTTGAATTTTGAATCTGTCTGACTTTTTAAATAGAAATTTTTAACTCTTTTTGAGTTCATGCATTTCCTGGTGCAAATTTCAAGTTTTAACTCCTGGTGAATTTCAATTTACGAATTTTCAGACTAGAAATTTTCAGTTTTTGGATGAACAGAGTTCCCGAAGGAGAAAACATTTTACCACACTTTGGTGAAAACAGTTCTATTGTTCTTTTTCGCTTCATTGTCCCAATTAGTCCCCCATGAACGTCATGACTGCAACGTGAACGGCGACAACGTGAAAACGGTATGAAAAAATCCTCATTATCCAAGAATGTCAACTTCCCACAGTAATTTCCCAATCTGCCTTTCTATTTCTCAGTAGAGAATTCTAAATGTCAAAATCAGAAGGAGGGGGAGAGTTGCTAAGGAAAAGTTTCTGCTCGGATCCGAATTCTTGATACCTTATCTAAAAAGGAGACAATTCATATACGTAAGGGAATTAAAATAAAAATGAGGGCAGACGGGAGTGGAGTCGGATGAACCCACTCCCATAGTCCCGTGTGCAGAAAATTCGAGTGCAAAAACTACCTATTTTTAACTTTTCAGGATTTTAGCCTCATTTGAAAAATGAAGAAGATGGGAAGGGAGAGCATCTTCTAAAAAATTTAATCCTCCTTCACCCACATTCAAAATAACTTCCGTATGGGCCTCTCAATTCAGAAAATTCCACGCTTGAGACAAAAAAAAATCTTCATTCGAAATATAAAAATAAAACAGCTGTCATTTTCACACTTAGAAATTTTTTTCATTCAAAAATAAATTCCAATGTCTCCAATCTCCTCCCAGCCTACATCCACCCACACTTGCCTAAATAAGAAAAAAAAAATCAATCAAAAATAGAAAATAACTGCTTTAGGTTTAGCTGAGTAGGAAGAAATCTGTCACTTCGAATTGAGAAAAAAAGGGGCGTGAGTGAAAGGCGGTGAAAGCAGAAAAAATGTCATTATTTTGACAAGTTGTAATTGACAGGCATCCACCACAGCTACATCCTCCTGCTACCAAGTGCGGAAACATAGGGAATGATACCTATGACTATAGACTACGAAAGCAAAATTGTCAAAAAATCACGTTTTTGCAAAAATGTGATTTTTGTTATTTGATTTTAAGGGATTTCATGACAGCGGTCACGCAGAATTTGCTCTTACATCGGTATGTAAAGGCAGCACTGTCCGTTATTTGCTCTTCCTTAAACAAAACGTTTATCAGATTATAATAAAAAAAGCTCCTCTATAAGAAAAAAGAATAACGAAATTAACGAAATTTAAAAATTCTTACGTAAAAATTGGCCTTTCTAAATTTCGTTAACGAAAAAACCATTTTTGCAGAAATCTGGAAAATTGCAAGCTTGACCTTAAAATTAAGCAGAATTTACTAATTTCGAGAAACCAACCAGATTTCAGAACTTTAAAATGCAGAAAAATGCGATTTTCGGACATTCGAAAAAATCGACTGTATACTGTTTTCAATGATGCGCTCCTTAGTAAAATTTAGGTAAAAAGATCCTACTCTCAGAAATCGGAAAAAACGAAAGTGGGGTAAAAAATCTTGGAAGAACTCAAAGAGGGTTGAGCGAAATTATGGAATTTCTCACCCTTTCGCCATTAGCTCCTAATGGGTGTTCCCTTGTGAGCAAAGAAAAAGGAAAATCCCTTTCTTTCCTTCATTAGAAAAGTTTTATTACATGGAAATGTTTTGAACGTCGAATTTTGGCATGCGGGCTTATAAATTTCTTGAGCGTTTCCTCATTAATTTCCGTTGAAAATAGATGTGGGCTGAAGGGGCGGGGTAATTAAAAGTAATTTTCTAAGTAATTAACAGAGCTTTTATTTTAGAAGCCTTTTGAATGAGTTTCCAAGTTTTTCAACCATTCTTCTCAGTTCCTTCCGCTTTGTTGTTTTTTTAAAGGTGGTGGATGGATATTCGATATTGAAATCATATTCTAAAAATAGCCTTAAAAGGGTCTCCCTCTCACATTACACAGATGAAAAGGAGGAGGAAGTTATAATAGCAGACTGTTGCAGACAGGAGACAGAAAGATAAGATGGGGGGGGGGGGGGGGGGGGGGGGGGTTGGCAAATATCCCGTTCTTAAATTATTAGGGGGGGGGGGGGGGGGGGGGGGGTTGAGGAAGTTTTGGCAAATATCCCGTTCTTAAATTATTCTTCTAAACAGATTTCCTCCAACTAACACGACTACAGCCAATTATTAGATTCACGAAACTTATTTTATGGAAATTTAAGAATCTCCTTCTTCCTCCGCCCTCTTGGCCAATATTTTCTTAATAAAAACCGAAAACCCGAAGAACTGAGCAGCACCAGATGGAAACACCCGGAGATTCTTTTCAAGGACCAGAAATCAAGCCTACCCTAAGCAGTGCTCGCTCTGGTTTTTGTACTGCAGTAAAATTCCACAGGCTTTGAGTTTTCTTTTCATGTAGAAACTAAACCTTGAAAATTCTGTGAATTAATTTGGCGAAAAAAATTTTCATCTCCATAAAATGCGAATGCGAAAACTAGAATCAAGGCTGGGAAAATCCTCGTACATAAATTTTTAATTTGAATTAACTGCTGCAAAGGTAGTAGGAAGTTTCACTGGTCAGTCGTCCCTGGTAAGCAGTGCTTTTCCCTACTCACGAAATTGAGGAAATTCGTCATCTTCGTGATGAATTTTGGCCGAGTGTAGAAGATAATTAGTTACTAAGACGCCTTTCAACACCTTTTAATAAGAGCAGCCGGAGAGCAGTGCAGAAAAGTGAACAAAGGATAAAGGAACGATTCTGTTCTCACTTCCTCACTTCTTAAGCATATTTTTTGAGGTGATGATGAGCTCTTAAGAGGGAACCGTCAGGGGCTAATAAGCGATTTTTTAGTCGAATTTAGGTTTACTCAACTCAGCACACCATCCGGAGCAGCCCAAAATTTTCCCAGAATCCAAAAGCGCCAGTGCTGGGGACGCTTTTGCGCGGCAGCGACTTGGTACGTATGGTGCATAAATATTGAGATTCCAATAAGAGAGCAAAGCAACGCCTGTTTTTTGTTTTTATATCTCAGTAAATCAAGATGACAGTTTTCCAACATTCCAGCCGCACACACACAAAAAAAAACGGAAGCTTCTTTGCCTTCTTGCTCACATCTTTCCATGCACAAAACACTCATTGACCCACTTAAGCGCTCCCACCATAGACTCCATTGGATTCTGATAAAATTTGATGCTGTTCCTGATGGTGTGCATTGAATAAATCTAAACTCGACTGAAAAGTCGCCCATGAGCTCATACCGTTCCCTCTTTAGCAAGAAGATCCTGCAAGTTTCAGTACGCTTTTTGAACTTTTCAAGCCCTATCATCTTTTTCAAGCAATGGAAAGTGTGAGGCATGTACGACTTTTACTGCACTGGTTGGCTCAATTTTGAGATTTTCAGGCTTGATTTTTTATAAAAATCAAGAAGCCCTGCTCAAAATGTCAAAGAAATGCAACGGTTGTGAACGAATTCCTCAGATCGAATATTGCTACCATAAATCCTTACCTCATCACATGAACTGCAGCGTGGACGTAGTTGTTCTGCATAGTGTCTTTCACAGTAGAGAGTGTCATTGAAGGTACAGTAGGTTAAGTCAACTAGGAATTCCGAGCAGACGCTACAAATGAAACACTGGGGATGGAAAGTAACGTTTAAACCAAGCTTGGGTGCAACAACGCCCAATTTTCCTGGTTTGAAAGGTTGATTACAGGTACTACAGTCCTAAAATCCACCAAAATTCAAAACACTGTTAAAATCACCAGTTTTATTAACACTTACAAGGGAGCCTCCCTACATGTAACTGGAGGGAATTCGAGTGAAGAGCCTGTGCGTCACCAGCTTCTTTGATTTTCCCATTTATATCACTACAAATGGCAAGAAAGTTACGTAGTGGACTGGCTGGAGGCATTTTTAAATTTTCCCGAACTTTTCGTCCTCCCTTAATGTTTTTCGGTCTCCAGAAATGCTTATGCGATTTTGCATGTAAAAAACTGACACTTGTAAGGAGAAAAGGCATTGTCCAAAAAAAAATCGCTTTTTTGGAAAACCTATTTTGTGTTTGAAATCCCGAAATCATTGCTGGAATCATTTAAGGTTGAGTATAATTCCACTTTTTATGTTTTCGGAAAAAGTGACTTCTTCGACGAAGATCCTTTGAAGAAATTAATTTTACATGTTCCCATAAGGATTTCCGGAAGTCGAATAAAAATTGAAGGGAGTCGATTACTTTGGAAAAAATTCGGAGTGAGTCAAAAATGGCGTTCGAATTTTAATTTCTCAGCATTTGGAGTGCTGTATGCGAAGGTCAAAGAAGTTCGTATCGGTGAGGTCTTAAATTCTCTTATCAGAGTTGGCCAACTATAGAAGAATTTGGGAGGTTCCCTTGTCAGGTCATTGTCGACAGTTCTCTTACACTTGAGTTTGGAATGTCAATAGGGGCGACGTATGCAACGTCTAGTGCCAGCTCATTTCTTGCATTTACGAAATCCTCGTACGCGGAATGATTTTCCTTCTCCACATGCTTACAGTAGGCAAGGGCCAAATCCTACAAAAATTTTAAAATTCAAGTATCAGAACTTTGGATTTTTAGAGTGTGTTTCGTCTACGTACCTGTTTAGGAATTTGATGTAAAATTTGTCTGTCTCTGTAAATTTCTCCAACTGTGGCAATTTTGGGGACTTTCTCTATGGGGTAATCTTCAAAAAATTCATGGACCTAAAAAATAATCAAAATTTTAGAAAAAAAAGTAATTGATCGAATTTTGCGACTGTTCTTAATCTTACTTGTGGATTAGAAATACCAGAAGGCGTCCATGCAAAGCCTTGTGCCTGGGTGGGACGATGTTGGACGGGTGCAAATGCACGCGTGAACTGGTCCGTGGTTGCAGC
Source organism: Brachystomella parvula (assembly GCA_019776545.1). Lineage (NCBI taxonomy): Eukaryota > Metazoa > Arthropoda > Collembola > Poduromorpha > Brachystomellidae > Brachystomella > Brachystomella parvula. The sequence continues at coordinate 11,679 of JABASM010000156.1, forward strand.
GGAGCCCTGTGATTGGTTGTTCAGTCCCAGTCGCTCACGGATAGTCCTCCACTCGTCATGGGAAAGGTCATGGGCATCTTTGTCACATTTACAACTGTTACAAGTTTTCCTAGAACAAAAAGAAAAAATTATTAATTACTCTCCCCACCCAAGATAAAATTTCAGGAGTTCTGAATTTCTAAAACTCCTGCTAACGAAGTTTTTACCGAACAATGAACTCATAAAGTTCTTCTTGATTGAAAACTTTGCAGTAGAGCTCAAGGACACGTACGCAAGCGTACTTAATTCCAGGCCATGGGACGAGGTGGGTGTCAAACCCTAGAGAAACTGGGCAGGGGTGCATGTAAATCTCAGCCAATCACCCCCAAAAAAATTCCCATCTCCAGCCAATCAGAATCAAGGATTTTTAATCGCTCAAATGCACACAACTCAGCCAGAATTTCAAGCCTCCAATTTTAAAACGTATAGGTTTTTTTAGGGGCACTAGAATGTGGGATGCACCGGAGAAAGCAAATTCTCGATTTTGACAAGGGATCATACCCTATTCCAAAATTTCCCTCTAATGGGACTTCACAACTGCCAGAAGCAGGGACCCTCAATTTTGTTGGACGAATTTTTGATTTTCTCCGCCATTTTCAACCCCTCTAATTTTTTTTTCAATTTCCGGAAATCCTTATGGAATTTAACATGTAAAATTTGGCATTCCTAAAAAATTTTTGAATGCTATACAACTTTCTGCCTGATTCGAGACCCAGTAACACAATTTTCTGTATTCGTGCAAAAATCTATGTTGTTAGATTCCCAAAAGAATTTTATGAAATTGCAGAAAAAATAAAGATGCACACGGAAAAAACCGGAAACTGTGTGAAGTCAATTTCAGTTCCAAGCTTCTAAGCATTTCGGAATGAAAAATGTAGGTTTGGCTGAATCCTGAGTGAAAGACTTCTAAGTGTTGCTTGTGAGTACAATGGAGAATTCTTACCATGAATAAATTTAAATTGGTGATTTCCTGCGTTAAACCAAGCTGAAATGGAAATTGCTGTAACAATAGTAATAACAATAAGAATTTCTCCTCTCTCTCTCTCACAGAGTAAAACTGAAGTGAAAGTGAGAAGAGAAAGTGGGACTTTCGCTCCTTCCCAATTTCTCTATCGATCTCAACCTTTTCCAAAGCCCAAAGCAAGGCATACCATTATCGCTCCCTAAAATGAATTTGAGGATACCAAGGAAGATTTGTTTTTAGAACAAAAGAGAAGCGGATGTAGGAGTAATGGCAAGAGAAAACGGGAAACTGGAGAAAGTTGGGAAAAGACATATGGATTTCAGTAAGTATTCAAAGCGATTCTGAAATTTCATATTTGAGCTAATAGGTTTGGATAATTGGCATAGTCGCTCACAGGGGAACGTTCAGCCCTGTTACAACGAAAATTCTTCAATTTCAGCATAAAAACACCGGTGAGAAACTTGGATCCTGGAACTCACTCCACGCGCCTTTCAATTTTTTAAAGATTTTGAACCTCTACTTCTTTCGCAGCGATTTTGAAAATCCTTACGGGGTTTAAAATGTAAAATTGGCATTTCTAACGAAGAGCATGTTTACAGGATCATTTTTTTTTACAAATCTTTAAAACTGCTTTGAGCTAAGCGATTTTTAAAAATCAGCTAGGTTTAGGAAATTCAAGAAGCAAAAACCCCTATTTCTCGGGATTCAAAAAATTCCGAATTTTTTTAGCAGTGCCAGGAACCGTTAGGAACGTCAAATTTTACATGTTAAATCCGATAAGGATTTCTAAAAATTGGAAAAAATGAGGGGTCGTAAAAATCTTGCAAAAACTCGAAAATGCGCAGAGTGAAGCTGGGGGGGGGGGGGCCTAGTTTCTCGCTAAATTTGGAATCATAATTTTTTAGGAATCTTTCGAAAATTCGTACTGAAAAAATTCTATACCTCGTAAGTTAAGAGAGAAACAGATGGTAGATTTCTCTTTCGTCTCTTAATTTTATACTTCTTTTACGCTTTTCCCACTTATCGTCTTTCTGCCTTGAAAGTGGAGAAATAGGGAGGCGGATAAGAAAAATAATTAAAACTTTCTCTCCCACTTTCTCCAAAGTTTTTGAGATTTGGAAGATTTAAGAAAAAAGTTCAAGAGCTGAAATTTCAACTTGAAAACTTTTGAGAGGATAAACGGATTTTCAGACGGAGAAAGTTTAAAGTTTACACAGGTTTCGCTGGTTCCAGAAGAGAAAACAATAGAAACAAAAAAATCTACAAGTAAAATTTTACTTACATTTTTATTTCTCACCTCTGGGAATGAATTAGAAAACAAGAAAAACAGGCTGACCTAATTTTTTTTAAAAGAAAAATCCTGAAACTGACCAGTGGCCAGGACGCCCTTGTACTCCACGTCAGATTGAATTGAAGTTGAAGAGTGGCAGCGCTAAAAAAGGTCCCAACTTTTCACTTACTGTCAATTATGGCCAATCTTCTGAGAACAAACAGGGCGACCATTAGTCTGTCAAACCTGACTTTCTCCAGTCTTATCATCAAGTAAGCTCACCCCAAAGTGCTCCGAAGAGCAGCTTGTAATTTATGAATTCACGAAAAAAAAAGTAGGAAAGAAGTGAAAATGAGAAAAGACGCATAACTGATTTTACTAATTCAATAGAGGAACCTAATTTACTTTCTCCCTTTGATGGAATTGATTTCGGTTTTCAAAGCAAGAAAAGATGAAAAGAATGGATTCCAATTCTCTTCTTTTGTTTTTCTGTCTTTTCTTCCTTTGATTTTGAAGTTTCTGGAACAAGACCAAAATTCTTGATGAAAACAATAAAAAGTAAATTCCTCAGTAGCAAATCCTTGCTCATTAATTCAATCAATTCGGGATTTAGTTTTCTATAGGACTCTGAGTGGCCAAGTTCATTTTAATTGTTCATGACGGAATTTCCAGCCCGGAAAAATGTTTTCAAAAACAAAAGTTAAAGAAAAAAACAAATTTCAATTTTTTAGAATTTCTAATCAAAATCAAGGGAAATTGATTCTAAAACGGATTTTCAATGGATTCGGTAGGTTTTTCTTCTTTCCAAAAATAGAAAACCCAAAAACAAAATGGAAAAATCTGTTGACCACTTCAAAAACGTGCCGGAATTTCCGTTTTAGGATTAAACTGTAGGAGATTAAGATTCAAAGTTTTGAATCCCTAATCCTTGGTAGATTTCTCATCCACTTGAGACATAGGAAGGGGAGGGGTGATCCTAATGAGAAAGAGGAAGAGTCTCAAGGGAGGCACAAATTTCTACAGAAAATCTCCCCTGTCACATTTCCGAATTCAGTTGGACGCGTGGCTGCACTTATAGACTACCACAACTTTCTCCACAACTTTCACCACGGAGAAGAAGAAGGGAGGAAGGGTGGTGGGAGTGAGTGGTGGATTTAATGGGTTGAAAATAATCAGATTCCCATTTGCCCCAAGAGAAATTCTGCAAAAAAATAAATTCTCCTTCTCTTTTAAGATAAAAAAAGATAAAAAACACAAGCGTGCGGATTTCGTAGGAAAAATTCAGGGCCTTTACTCATTGTTTTACAATATGCAATCTACAATCTACGGTTTTGCAACTTTATAGTAACTGAGAGAATACTGCATTTCAGATTTACAAAAAAAAAAAACTCAAAAATTCTGCTAACTTACCAAATTGGCTACTTTTTTTTTACAAGTTCAGCTGTTAATTGGAAATTCTAGTTCCACCCGCCGTAAAATTCAGCTTTGATGATTTCGAACGTAAAAACAAGTTGACCAGCGTTACCGAATTCCGTATGTACGTCATTCATGCCGCTTAGGTCAAATTGGCCCTCTGCCATTTTGAACTTATAAAAATTGGAAAAAAAAATTGACTGTTGGATTCAAAAAATTTTGTAAATTGTAAAAATGCAAAAAATTTTGTAAGCAGAGCCGATAAAATTGTGAAAGTTGGCGTAAAAATTCTCGGACTCTACTAGTATTCATAAATTTTTGCTTTCGTTTTCAAGAACCCATTTTTACAAAAATTTTCAACAATTTCCAATGAATCGAAGAATTGCAGAGTGGGAAATCCTTGAGGTCTTCTCAACACGATAAGTACGTGTGCAGTAGATTAGAATTATAAAAACTCGAATTTTTTGTTTCAAACGGCGTAATTTGTATTCATTTGAGACATCTTCCTCGTTTCCTCGTCATTAAGCCCAGAATTGCCCCCACGCCCGTTTAATTAAATTCCCTCTCGACTCTACATTAACTTTCTCCATTGCAAAAGACAAGCCGTGAAGAATTCTAAGATCCTGTGCCCTTTGAATAAATCCATTATTCTTTGCTCTTCTGTTTATTTATACCAGCAGACTCTCAAAAGATCTCTTTACAAGAAAAAAAAATCCATTGTCTTTTAACCCTGATTTCTAACTGGCAGGTTTTCACACAAAATAAAATTAGCACATGTCATTTTTTTTTCTTGGCAAAAACCAAGGAAATCGATGTGGAAATGAATGAAATGAATGGAAAAGGCCAAGAAGGAAAGAAACCGGAGTTGGCAGAACGTGTCGTACTTTCTCCGTCAGCAAAAAACCCTTAATTTAATTCACAGCTCGGAGAATCCATTTCATTTAGAACCTGATGACGAAGTGAAGACGCGGCTTAACATCTGCTCAATCCGCAGCAGAAATTTTAAAAGTGAAAAAAATTTCCAAAAAATTCGCACTGTAGTAAAAACCCATGCATCTTTTGATCGATGGGACAAACTGCATGCAAGAATCTGAACTAATGAGTATCTTTATTTAATGCTTGATTTTAAAAAGTTTTGAACGGAAAATAAACTTACACGCAAAAGCGAGAAGGATTTTCCTGAATTTCAAAAAATCAGCGAATCTCTCGAACACATTCAATAAAAAATCAGCTAGAAATTTCTCGGTTTTGAAAAAGTGGTTTTCAGCAACAGAAGAATTTCAAAAAAGCAGCGAATCTCTCGAATACATTCAACGGAAAATGAGCTTGAAATTTTTTAAAAAAGGTCTGGTTTTGAGCAACAGAATCGCGTGTTCAAAAACTCTTAAGGCGTGTACTGAAAAAAAAACGAGGCTTGAAAAAAGAGAAAGTTGTGAGATACGGAATGCGGGCGGGACTCCAGGTGAGAATTCTTCCCGAGAGAGCGATTCCTTGGAGTTTATGTTATTGTATACACTGAAATCCCTTGATTCTGATTGGCTGTTGATTGGTGGAATGTACTAGGTGTCTTGTAAGTTGTACTTGGGCTATAGACACAACTCCGAGTGTGACAGAGTCAATGAGGTCCCTTGTCTTTGGCCAGTTGCCACTTCACTGCATGGAAGGGCGTGAACTGGAGTTTCACCCCGGCTGTACGTATGAGAAAAACAGAAAGAAGAGAATGAGAATCCCAGTAGATCTTTCTTCCGAATCTTCGGGATCGAGGAGGAGAGCAACTCAACAGAATCTTTCTTACAAGAGAACTAGAGGAGTTAGGAAGACGAAATGCGTAGGAAAAATAATATTTCCTCCCTCCATTCACCTGTCAGCTTCTGTCTCTCTCCAAATACCCACCCTAGGGGGGAGATGTCGGAGGGGGGGGGGGGGGTGCAGATATTACAGGTCCAATGACAGACATACATAAAGATAAACAGTCCCACAATCTCTGTGATTTCCCTTTGCCCTTAATTAAATTAGCAGGAGTCATCACATCCATTTCAAATTAGAAGATGGGAAAACGAGGCTCCTATCACCTCTCCCACACGGAAAGGTTAGAGGTCATTCCCAGGTTTTAGATTGGATTTCTCAATGCCTCACCTCCCATGGAAAAGACATTCAGGCGCTGAACTTTCTTTCTCCAGGAAAGATTTTATGGAAGCGTGGAATTTGAAAATGGGCGCCTTTTTTAGCCGCCGACGTTGTGGACGGCGTAGAGCCCATTTTTAAAACATGGACGGTTCTCGGTTCTCTAATTTCTTTAAATTTTGCTTTCTATTTTTCTTGTCTGTGTAAACTTTTCTCATTTCCTTGATTCATCTGATTTAAAAACATTTTTTTGATGTCTTGATTTCCTGTTTTTTTAGTTCTCTTTGATTTTAATTAATCCGTTTAATTTTTGGATAGTTTTGATTTTTTCAATTAAATAAACTTGTTTTTGGTTTTCTTCAATTCTTCACTTGATTTTTCTGATTTCCGACTATTTATTTTTGATTTGCTCTATTTTTTTCAAAGACTTGTTTCCTTTAGTTTTTGTGATTTTTTTTCTAACTTTCCTCATTTTTTGATAATTTTGATTTCTCTCATTTTCTTTGTTAAAAATTTTGCTGATTTCCCAAATTTTTTATTTATTCTTTTACTTTTCTTGCTTTCTTTGATTTTTCTTTGATTTTTTTAATAATTTTGATTTCCTTTTTCGATTTTTTTTTAGGATCCCTGGACCTAGATATTTGACTTTCCTTTGAATTTTTATGAATTTTCTCCTTCTGTATATATAATACCATGATTGAATGATCATAAAATTTTATGAGCGATAAGAGCCAGAGCTCCTTCGCTCTAGTTTCCCTGTCTAAATCTCTGTTTGAATTTTATCAGCGGCCACCATATGGTCCTTATTCCCGAGACCGCTACCCAATTTCCGTTTCCACAACTCCCATGCCTCGCCTCTAATTCACTTAATCACAGAGAGTCGGGTTTTTTGATAGGAGCTTTTTCATGTCAAGAAATAAAAAGTATTTGAGGAAGGAAGAAAAACGGAAGCCAAAGTTTTGTGCTCTTGCGGATGATGATAAAAAATAATACTAAGGAAAAGTGAGTTATGATGAAATATAGTATGAAGTCTATTGGGAAGCGGGAGGGGGGACTCTCTGGCCGAAAATAAATACTTCTTATGTCTTAAAATAAAGGAAATTAATTAGGTCTCTTGAAAATCAAAAATTCTTCACCTCCCTCCGCCCATTTCCTTTTTAAGGAATTGTACACAAAACTCCTGTCACCACCCCCACGTAATAAACAAAGGAATTTCTCAAGGAAATTCATCTCAGTGCCTTGAATCTCCTTTTATGGTTCCCCTAAATCTCATTCGTCCAAATAATAACAATCATCTTCTTAGTAGTCAATTCACAAAAAATTGGAATGCAATAACTTTTTTCCTCAAAAAAAAAATATCAGTGTGAGAAATCCTTTTGTAAATTCTTTCCTTTGAATTATTTGAACATAAAATAGTTGGAATAAGATGAGAAGATGCCGTTCCAGATTACTACTGTTTAACTCTTAAAAATGTGAATGAGGAAATTCATGAGAGCATGAAGTGATTAGCGTAATTCTCAATGACATCAAACAAAGATGTTAAGAAAATTTATGGCGAGGGGCAGGGTGGATGCTTCCTTGATTTTTAAATTGGGAATCTTCCAAAATGGCACGAAATGAGATTTTTGAAGATTAATTATGAACATGGATCAGAAAATATATTTCTACCTCCACTGATGAGGGATGAAGCCTGACGGACACTCACAATCAAAGCACGGGCGTCCAATGTCACCCATCTGAAAAAATAAATTAAAAATTAAATAAACGATGATTCCACCCAGATTTCTCACGATGATTCCACCCAGATTTCTCTAATTCTGTAGTAGTTACCATTGAAATTGTAACCCACATTCACGAAAGGGATTTTCTCAAAGAAAAATATTGAAAATGACAAAATTAAAATATAATTTAATAATTTTTCTTAAATCTTGCTGAAAATCTTACTACTATTCGCAAGCCATGTAAAAAATACTGCACATTCATTTCCAAGGATTTTTCTTTCTACCTTTCTAAAGCCCAAAGGAGATTGACGAAAATAATATAAAGAAAAGTGGAAATAAAATTCACAAATGCTTTCTATGAAATCTTCGTTAAAGTTCCGTTTTTCTGGGACTGCCACACATCGCAAGCACTGTAAGAAATATTGCAATCAATTGCAGGATATTTTTTTCAAATTTTTTAAAATCATTAGGAGTTTTGAGTAAAGAAGCTTTTGAGAATAAAAAGCAAAGCAAAAAATAAAAATACTATTAAAATGAACTAAAAATGATAGAGGAATTAAAAAGAACATTAATAAAAAAATAAAATTGAAAAAAATACAGTAAAATAAAATCAAATAAAACAATAAAAAAAACATAGAAAATATGAATTAAATTGCTAATTTTCATGCAAAAAAAAAATAAAGTAAAATTAAAAAAATATATAAAAGAAGAATATTAAAAAAACGGAAATGAAAACCCAAAGGCGGGTGACTTCAAACTATCCTTTGTTGAGCAAATAAAGCGAAGCTATTAATTAAATTACCTGGGAGCGTCCATTAGTTTTATTACTAAGAGGCAGTGGCTCAGCCTCTTTTTGCTGAGACTGGACCATTATGGAGGCTGACATTCTCCTGAAGCTCCTCGCTAGACTCCAGACGAACTTGACCTAGAAACCACCTGTTGGACACGGACCGACACAGACACTAACTCAATGCGGCACTGAACTGAGACATGTGTCACATGGAAATTGTCTATGAAAAAACAGCTGACTCGCCTGAATCAAATCAAACAAATCTCCATCTGTCAAGGAAAATGGGACGGTGGTGACGGTAGTATTATAAATAGACCAGAGTCTCTTCTCTCATCCTTGTCCGAGATGTACTATTAATCCAGGAGGAGATGAGTATTCATCATAACCATTTCTACTCTCCTTCCATTATTCCATGTTAATCCCATCAATTTTATGCAGAGAAGCTCTCCTCTTCTGAGCTACAAGGGTAAGGGCGTCTCTTTACAATTTCTTTTCTATGTGCATGAAAAGTGAGTGAGCTCATTCAGGTTACTCACTTTCATTCTTCTCCTTTTGTTCTACGGATTTCAGGTAGAAGGTATACTAGCTAAGTCTGTTTGTTAGGTTAGGTGGAGAGCTCTGATGGATCAAATTTCACGCACCCACGCTATCTGAAACAGGAGATGAAGTGAAGAGGGAAGGATGATGTTTACGAGGGTGTAATTGGCATTATTGGTAGATGATAGGGATCCAGTCTACTTTTTAAGATGAGGAAGATGGTTCTGAGATCCCATTCTCATTATCTACGGAAGGAAATGGGATGAGTATGATCACCATGGGAATTTCTCATTATGACCATCATCCCCACCTCATCAAAATGATCAAATGAATCTACCGAGTCTTTAGTTCTTGTGGGGCTGTCCTATAGATGATGCCGAATGAGATTTTCTTCATCGGTTCTAGGTGAAGATCCCACCACCGAAAATCTCCCTACCCCAAAATATTTCCTAGCGGAAATCCGAAAATCAGAAACTAGGTGGCTACGCTTCCGCCCCTCCTACAAGAATTTCCAGGATAAAATTTTTGCAAAAGGAGATTTTCGATGAACAAAGGATGGTACCACTGTAACATGATAATTCTTCTCCATATTCCAGCAGTCAATTTTTGCCATGATGACTGTGAGTTCTTCTAAAATTTTGCTTTCTACGTAAGTCCTGTATGTGAACTTGAGCATGCGCATGCTGTAACAGTCACGATGGGAAAAAGCTGATACTTGTATAGGAATCTAAGGATCGAAATTTTTAAAATTTTGTTCCAAGAAGAGCGTATTTTTTTGTATAAGGGAAAGCTGGCTGTGCCCACACTGTCAACCCTTTTGTCTCTCTTCCATTACTCAGGGAAGAAAAATGGCGGATTGAAACCATTCGCAGGTAATTTGGGTACCCCCTCACGAATCGTTTTTGAAGGAGTTTCGACTTTCGAAGAAAAAATTTTCACCGTTAATCGGTACCATCCTTTTTGTACAAAAATGATTTTGGTGAAGATTTTCCGCGGAGTTCTTTTCGTTTTTATCCTTTGTCTCTAATGTCGGAATACTAGTAATTAGACGCCTACTTAGGTCACACTAGGACTTACAAAAAGATCTTTTCAATTTCAATTCATAGAAATCATCCTCACTTTTTCATTTTAGTAATCTTCAGAAGCCAATCTTTTCCCTCTTTTCAGCTTTTTTTCTATGGTTCCCAGTAGAAGCTAATATTCTGGCGGAGCGTTAATAGGATTTCTAATTAGAAACTGACCATTCTGCCATATCCTCGTTATTTTCATGGAGAATTTCCTAATCCTAATGTATTTTTTACGACCATTTTTGCTCATTCGTTTTTTTTGGTATAAATAGTTCGCAAGGGAGATGAGGATGAAGGGTGGAAAAAATAATGAAGTTAATTTTTTTTGGTTTAATTTTTGTAGTATTAAGCTGTCTCTTCAGCAGCGGAGGAGCTGAGGATGCTGCTGCTGCAGAGAAAACAGATGCAGCTGCACCAGCTCCTGCAGACGCAAGTGCTGAAAAATCTGTACCAGTTTCGACGGGGTCAGTCGATTCACCCTCAGCAACGGGTTTGAATGCAGATGAGCCAGATCAAATAGAGACAAGATGGAGGCCCGGGCAAGGTAAGCAAAATCTGAAATTCTGGTTGTTTTCCGATAGCAAAAACAGGCTGTCGTATATTTTGCTGCTAATAATTCTTAGGTGGTGGCAGACCACAGTATCCTCCAGGTGGCGGAGGGTGGGACCGCCCAGGGGGTGGCAGACCGCAGTATCCTCCAGGTGGCGGAGGGTGGGATCGACCAGGGGGTGGCAGACCACAGCACCCTCCAGGTGGTGGAGGATGGAATGACCGGCCAGGTGGGTATCCCAGACCAGGTGGAGGTCACTGGGGACGGCACCAAATTATTTTATTAGAAATCTAAACAGTAAATGTAAAAAGGCGATATTCCTGATACCCCAATATATAATATCCTTAGATCCTACATTTTGCATGGTCGTTTATTTTCCATTCCCTTAACAATACAAGGTTTTACCTGTTTATCTTGATTTGCAAATTTAGCCTATAGCTGTACCCTACCTTTAATTTGTGCATGAATTTGTTCGAAGGAAACATTAAAATGGTGAAATTAATTAACCGAGTTATAGTTATTTTAGAATCTCAGGAACTGGTTGAGAATATTTTTGAGCCGCCAATAAATCGTAAAATAACCAGTACCTCCTGTTACTACTACGTATAATTATTCTGAGGCTTTCCCCAGAAACGAAAAAATCCTCAATACAAATGGAATCACAGGTTGAAAAAAAAAATAACCGCAACAAAATGGCACAATTTTTTATAAATTACTTATTAGAAAACAGTTGAATAATATTATTATTGGAGTAGGCTAAAATGCATCCTAATTTTGTGATAACTGTAGGCACTAAATACTCCTTTCACAATAGTAAACAAAACATGATTTTACAACCTAGGATTATAATTTAGTCAGTCTCTAACAGGCAGCTGCTCAAACATAATTTTGCAACCAATTACATAATTTTAAAAAATGCCTGGAAGCCTAGAAAATCTTTATATAAAATTGAATAAGCTCTAATGTGCTAACCTTAACTCTAATTATTATTTTTTGACTGACTTCTGTTTGTCGGACTTACGTGATAATTTCTCTTGTTCTTTTCGCTGTTTCTCAACTTGTTTCTTTTCCTTCTCAACCTGGGCCTTGAGTTCCTTTACTTTTTTCTTTATTTTGTATTTATCATCCCCGTTTACACCGAAGGCCTTGAGGTCCTTGGATTCAATTTGAAGGAGTTGAAGACCCGTTATACCGTGGTCCATGAACGGTGGGATCAAATGCTCCATATTCATAAATAACAAATATTGACAGACCTAGAAAACCAAAGCAGTATATTTTTGTTTTTCACGTAACAATAGATTTATATGTGGCTTAGCCGGTAGAAGAAAACTCCAGATGATATCACAGCAAAAATCCGAAAATCCCGATCAAACAATTCATTACATGAGTAAATGAGCGTTATTCCCTGTCAAGCTACCCGAAATCACGTCAAAATGACGTAACGGCCAAGTTACCGTTATTTCCTGCTAAACGGAAATCGCGGCCAAATATTAAAAAACAGCCAATTACAACAAGATGACCAAGAATCACGCCCAGGTGACCGAAAAACAGGCCCAAACGACCACCACGGAAAAGTTATCGTCAATTCCTAATTATCGGAAGCCACATGGCCAAATGTCAAATGACCGCTAACCGCAGCCAAATGACCGGGAATTACGGCCACATTACCGAAAATAAGCCTCAAAATAACAGTTAATCACGGCTGAATTATGTTCTCTGCCGAATGCAGCCCGGTCAAACGACAAAATTCAAAGGCTAACCACCTAAAATGGATAATCACGGCGAAAATATCTGTATACAGTTATGCAGATATTTAGCGTCATTTTCCCTAATATTTTTACACTCCGTTTTTTTTCGATGGCGATCGAGAGAAGAAAATGCTTGCTCACCTGTTCATTTGACCAATCGAGAGGTGAGAGATTCATCCATTTCTCAGTAGCTGGAGGTTTATCCAGCCTAGGGCTTGACATTGTACTGGACACGGATGTATTTCCACTGGACTCACTTACGGTCTCACTCTTCTTTCCTTGCCAATGTTCTGGGATTCCTCGTTTTGGCTGCTGGCTTCCAGTATCATTCTCATCATTTGGATTAGCAGTGGATTGATGACTGGATCTCTCACGATCGGCCAGTACTTGCCTCAATTGTTCAGTGAGTGGCGAAGGGTTGGCGTGGAAATGAGGGGGTGGCGGCCTCGGCTGAGTCGTTGTATGGAAATGAGGGGATGGCGTAACGAGTGTGGCAGGCGGGTGGTTGTAGTGACTATGAGCTGGAATTGTGTACTGCTGACTTGGAGTCGGCATTGACAGCTGCTGCTGCTGGAGCGGTCTGTCTGGTGAGTACGAACGGTTAATAAAATGGAGATTGACGTCGGAATTTGCGTATTTTGCTGGGGGTGGTACAGATCCGATTTCCGTGAAAACAGTAGAACGAGATGAACTGGAATTACTCTCAGTCACAGTTTTCCTGTACGACGAGGACTCTATTTGATTCGAAACGAAATTCGCGTGTGAACTCGAGGTCGTTGTGGAAGTGCTGAAGGGTGATTTTGGTAGGCCTGTGCCTGAGACGGGAGAGGTGGCTGCCATGAATGAGGAGGAGTTGAAGGATGAAGCCGAGGAGGAGAGAAGTACTTGGGATTCAGAAATAGCTGATGTGTTAGATTTTGACGGGGAAACAGTTGGAGAGAATGCAAAGGCATTGAGGTGAGATCTCGAGTCATCACGCATCATCTCAGGGGATGCTCCTTCAAAGTCCTGTACATACAAAATTCGAATTCTTTATTTTCCGAAAAAATAAAATAAAAAATACAAGCACTTTTGCAAACTGCCACTTACCAGACTGTTATTTGAAGATTGGCTGTTTGGCCGCTTGACCATGACCGAGGGTGCTTGTCGTCCAGCGAGTCCTCCTCGTGCAGCCAACCCAGCCTTTGCTTTCCCTGCTGAAATATCAAGGAGATTCGTTTGTGGGACAGCAGAGTCGAATTCTTCACTTGCTCTACTGCTTTTCCTGTCATATCTCTCTCCTCCGCCGTCACTGGATTCCGAAAGGGGGTCTTCATCTGAGAGGTCAAGGTCAATCGGTGGTAGTGGTGGCGGAAGTGAAAAAGAGAGGGGCGTCGGAAGTGTTGCTGGAGAATGAGTGAAAAACGTATTGGGCACATCTAATCCTGCACGACGATGAGTTTCAATTAATTCGTGTTCCAGCTGTCGCACCTGAAATCCAAAATTTTAAAACTCTTAATTTGCATTTTTAATTCCTATTTTTTAATTCTTTCTCCTTAAATTCGGTAATAAAACATTTCTTATTTTCTCATACCCGTGCTTTCAGTGATTTCAGCAGATCATGATACTCCGTATCTCGTTGATGTATTCGCTGGATTTGAAATTCTTGTCGATGTGTGAGATCCCTTTCACGATGATGGAGTGCCCGTACAATTTGTTTAACTTTCTGGTACTTCTTCTCCAGCTGTGAGTATTGTCCCTGGGACTCTTGGAGCATGGACTGGTAAGTTGAGACTTCCATTTGAGCATTTTTCATTATTTCCTCAAACTCCGCTACTTTCTCAGTCATTTCCTTCATTTTCACTTCGTAGCTTTCTTTTTCAACGACGTTGCTCTCCAGCTCACTCAGTCTCTTCTTGAGTAATTCAACTTCCTTCTCAGCTGCAAGTGCCTTTGAGTGAGCAATGAGTAGTTTCTCATTGAGCTCTGCTTCGATTCCTGCTCGATTGCTACTCTCAGCAGCAAGATGGCGAAGAGATTCTTCAAAGGGTGGGGGAGGAGGGGGCGGGCCACGCGGTGAGTTGAACTGGTTTTCATGGGACTGGAATCGACGACGCTCTTCACGCTCTTTGTCAGCCTAAAATCCAATGATCAGGTATTAGAATTTGCAACCGTGTTCACCGTTCGTCAGAAATTCAGGATCTTATTACATAAAATCTTGCCACTTTGAGCGATGTAATTCGATCTCACCGAATTGAGCTTGTTATAGGGGCATGTAAAGCCCTTGTGAGTAATATTTGGTTCTATAATGCTTTTACCTGGAGCGATTGACGAATCAGCTGAGCGACTTCACTATTTTCTGGATCCTTTTCTCTTCCTATCAAAAAATTGACTAGGCCGGCTGTATTACGAAGGACAGATGCTGCATAGGCCTGTGTCACACCGACGAGACTCTTTCCATCGACCTCAATTATTTGGTCATTGACCTGAAAATAAACATAAAAAAAATAGTGTGAGAATCAGCTGTGTCGAATGGAATTTTTGGGTTGCTCGTAGATTTGGCCGTACCATAATTCTTCCATCTTTAGCTGCAGCTCCAGACTCTGTGATAGTTTTAACAAAAATTCCAAGTTTTTCTAATCCAGCATCCGCTCCTACTCCCATCCCAATAATACTCAGCCCAAGACCTTCGACCCCCTTCACAAGTTCCACTGGGAAAACATCCATTTTTTCAACACGTTTTTCAAGTTCATATTCGGCTGCAGCAGCAGCTGGATCCACGTCTTCGTTCCGTCGGTCGTAGTCACTCAGTGAAAAAGTCGTATACACTTTCATAGGGTCCTGACTAAAGCGGACGCGCCGCGGGAGCTTCTTTATTATATTCTGGTCGAAGTAGTCGTCGTCTTCATCTGAGCCTGGGATTCCCGGGGCCTCCATCCAGTAGTGGCCATCCTCAAGGTAATGGATCCCGTCTTCGAAATAAACCTGCGCAAAATTAAATCACTTTAGCGATTCTCACTGAAAAAGGGTCAACTCCATTTTTCTTACCTCCTTCCCTGACTCAACGAGAAACGTGGATGAGCTAACTTGAGAAGATTCACTAAATTCTGCGAATTTCGTACTCGTTGTAATCATTGCTTCGTCGTCAATTTGTTTTGAGTCCTCAGCCCCTGAGTCCTCAGTTGGCACTTCTGGAAGTTTCTTCTTTTGAATATCCTCTTCCTCTACTTCAGCTTGCCGAGGTGTCGGTGGCTCAGTTTTGGCAGCATCTGTAGCGTCACTTGTGCTCACATGTGCTTTCTCAATTCCACCTTGCAGCTTCTTAACTTGATCTTCCTTCAGCCGCTCTTCCACAATTTGAACGCCGTTGGAGAACCTACGCAATAATTAAATTCTCAAATTTGACACTGCAGGTAACCATTCAGCTACTTTGTCATGAACTTACTCTGCGTTCTTTGAAGAGCTGACGGTTAGAATGTCACTGATGCTACTGTGAACAACGGATTTTGTTTCAAAATGACTAACAGCTGATTCAATTGTTTTTCCATTCGTCAAGACCTCCTTCTGAAACAAGAAAAAGAGTGAGTTTTTTTCGGTTTGAGAATATTGTGATTCAAACTACGTCTAAATCAACAACAACATAATCCACAGGAGCAGCGTCTCTACTCTCAAAATAAAACAGAGATGTGAGATGAGGCAGCAGTAGAAGCGAAGCAGAAAGAGCTCTGGCTCATCTCCAAGGAAGTCAGCAGAAAAAAATTTCCCATGAACAAGACAGGGTCGTTCGTTTGCAAATGGTAGCGAAAAAATAAAAAATGGAAAAGCAGCCCTAGCTTTTTAATTTTTATTTGTTGAGCTAAAAGCTTAAAAAACTTTTTTGAAAAAAAAAAATAGAACAAAAACTAAACTGACCTGTTGCTCTTGTCGAGTTTTGTTCTGAGCGTTCTGCTGCTCTTGGTTCCTTGACTCCGCTCGCATTACCACTTCCTTGGCGACTTCGATTTCTTCAGACTCCTTGAATTCCTCTGCCCCAATATTGTCACAACAGGGGGTGGACACTAAGCTGAGCAACGAATCGTCAACGAAGGACGACTCGTCTTCGAGTATACTCGCACTGCTTCCTCCACGGACCAATCCCGGCTCTTTTCCACTAATTTGTTCTGCCTCCTCCGGTGCCTGCAGCTGCTCAATTACAGTGTTCTGTGAATTGGTTGTAGTCGTGGATCCATTGTAGTCTGAAGATATGGACTCATCAGGCTCGTTTTCGGGAGGTCCTAAGATAAAATTAGTGGGAGGATGTTCTGATTCGCTGTTAGAGCCTCCTGGTTCACTCTGATTAGCTGCTGACTTGGATGGACTTGATAGGGGGGTTGTTCTTGGGCTAGTGGCACTGCCGATTGCTTCCACTTCAAGGGATTTCGGCTGAACTGCAAATCCTTTGGACTGCTTCTCAGGTGAGCCGGCTTTCTTCGGTGGCGGTGAAGCAAAATGTGAGACCCAGTTTTTTTGTTTTTCAATTAGTTCCCGTCCATTTGTCTTCGCTAGCAAAGTTGGGGGCTTTGAAAATACTGGCGGCTTCTCGGACTTTCCTGACTCAGCGAACTGCTTAGCTGTTTCTTTGACTGAAATGCTGCAGGGAACGCCACCGCTAAAGAGAACACGACGGGCTGAATTTAAATTCTGAAAAAAAATAATGACGATTAGTACCAAAAATAAAGATTTTGTTCAAGAAATAATAACTATTATCCTCGAAACAAACAGAAAATAATCAAATTCAGTACTTTTAAACAGCACTTCCGTTTTTGTGTTAATTTTTGAAAAATATGCATAATCAATTAAAAATACTACATCATATTTTAATATTTTTTCAAAATTTTCATTCCAACAAAGCAGCTAGTGGCAACTCAAGTCTTTGAGTTGACGACTCTCAAAGAAGAGGGGTATGCTTCAACTCGAATTTTGAATGAACAGAATTAAGATTCGGAGTCGAGCTTAGAATTTCCAATTCCAGATTCGAACACAAATGTCGAATGATTCGAATTTCTAACTTTCAGAATACAAAGGAGTCCTGGTTTCACATTAGATTTTCGCTTGCCATTCGAACTGAATCTCGAAGATTCGATATTTTCTTTTCTTTCCGCAATTTTACGAATTTTGAAGCATTCGAATTCGGAATCTGAAATTCTAGCTGAATTTCGAAGCATCCGAATATGCAGTTTCAAATTGGAACACTTTGCTGGAACTTGAATACGAATCCGAATCATTCCGGTCACACGAAATTCGAATTCACCGAACACTAAAGCAGCTCCTGTTTACCTGTTGTGAATGCTGCTGAGGTTCGCCACTACTTGGCTCGTCTTTTGTGGATCCTACTGCTACTGGTGTCGTAATGGAGATTTCTGTGGCGTTGATCATATTGGAATGTCCGTTACCGTTGCTATTATTATTTTTAACTACAAAAGGTGTAGCCTTCCTCTCGTTCACGGCTGGAGCTACACTACTCGGAAAGGCATCCAATGAGTCACTGGACTTGAACTTGGCTACTGGGAATTTCGATCCTGGAAGTATAGGAGTTGAGGCAGAGAGAAGCGATTTCTGATTTTGGTCATCCGAAGTTCCAAGTTTCTCAAAGAGTGCTCTAGCATTGTGAAAGCGATTGACATGACCTTCGGACTTAATTGGAATGGGTTCTGTAGACGAGGAGTGATGGAATTCTCTGTTATTGAGGAGAGATGATGAGGATGAGCTCATCTTATTAGAAGACTTTGAAGATGGGAAGCCAACATGCTCATCCGGTGAGTTCTTCTGAAAAATGTGAGCTATCTGTGATACTTTTGTTCCGCCACCACCTGAGGAGCTATTCAGCCTTGACCCCATGATCGTCCTATCCCCTTCGTAAACCATCCTGAGGACTCTGTAAACAAAAAACAAATAAAAAGCAATGAGTAAAGTAGAAAAATTAAAATCTGAATGCTAAATATTATCAAGATTTGCAAATTGTACATAGGAAGGCATTAGTATTCCAAACGAGGGGGTTGCTTACAAGAGGGACGTGCCTCGTTACGGTCCGTGGTTTTTTTCTGGGTGCGGTAAACGTTGTGCTTACTTAATTAGAAAAAAACAAAAGGAATTTACACTCAACAACATTGTCGAATCAGCCAATACCTACTTAACGCTGAAACCGAACAAGTGTATCCCTTCAAAAGAATCATTATTAAAAAAATTAGTTAAAAATCATGCTTAAAATGCCCTGCTCGATGTGGAAGCCTAAAACATTTAGGATCAAGTTACATTTTAGCTAGTGTCTAGCAGTGTCTAGCGTAACCTGAGTACACGGGAGCCTACGCCTCATTTTTTACAGCCCGATAATCATCTTCTATGCTCTTTAGCCCCATAATCATAATTAGAGCGCATCATCATCATTTTACTACTCTAAAAGATACATCTCTTCTTTTTCGGCTAAAAACGACGGTACTGAAAGAACAAAAGGATGGATCTTCGTTATTCACGATCACTGCGTTATTCCTATCCGCTAATGAACTACTACCATACAACGGCTCGTATCCAATTAAATCTCCCTTAGAGTTGACAATGACAACAGCTGAGGGTATAAGCATAACAATGGAAAACCAACACTCAGTACTTCCTGTGGAAGAGAGTATTAGGATTAATCAATGAACTCACCCATGATACCAGAAATCCGGTGAAGCTCCACTAAGCACTAACTATATATACTGTAACCACTATTTCGCAACGCCGAATTGCGTATGTCTTAATCTATTCTAGCTCCGCAGATTGCTGCACTTTTGGACTATGCATTGTCAATGCTTCTAAAAAGAGACTGAATTAATTACTCTTTTATGTCTCTGTGAATTGAAATTCTAAACTAGGTATAGTAGGAACTCATTAAAATCAATATGGAA
Organism: Brachystomella parvula; assembly: GCA_019776545.1. NCBI lineage: Eukaryota > Metazoa > Arthropoda > Collembola > Poduromorpha > Brachystomellidae > Brachystomella > Brachystomella parvula. The sequence goes on from JABASM010000156.1 coordinate 30,804, forward strand.
ATTAATCACTTCGCCGTCTACCCTAACTCAATAAACAAAATCGGCTGTTAAAAAATCCTCTTCTGCCTAGTTACAATTCAATAACATGGAAATTCATGGAATTCTATTGGATGGGTCTATGTTATCGTACTCTCTGGTCATCCTATGCTTAATCCTAAGCTAAAAGTCCAGACTCCAGACCCAGGGAACATAATAGTCAACCCCCACCCGGCGGTACTTACTGATAAGATTACCTAGACCTATGAGAAATCCCACTAAAAACATTCAGACAGTACTGCCCAATGTCACCCAGTCATTCATCCTTCGCTAATCCTATCAACAAAAGAGTAGAAAAGAAGAAGAATTGATTCATCATCGTCAAAGCGAAGCCTCGGCGTATTTACAATTAATCGAGAAGAAAAACCACTCTCTTCTTTACTTACAAAGCCACTCCGTCCTCTAGATAGACAGGCAGTAGGAGGGATGACCCAGTCCGTCGAGGTAACGTTCAGACATAAATCTCCTCCAGCTGACCGTTGACCTTACGGCGACCGACGACAGGGACTGGACATACACCGGAAGTGAAGAACCAACCAGGATGCAAATATTGGGATGAACTGACCTCTCTAAAGGAAATAAAAGACGACCAGCATGAGAATGGATTTAAGGAACACAACACAGCAGTGGTTATGGTGGCTCACCGCTAACCACAGAAAATACCGATGAATGAAAATCAATTTATGACTTACCTTCTTTGACTCTGTCAAAATGGAGATGCCACCAACAATTGAATCCTATTGTTGACAGGTTAGAGAGAGCCAGTAATTTGACAGTCAAGAGTGGAGGAGTCGACAGTAACCGATTGATGATTTTCTCCTCGTCGTTCTCACCCCAAAAGCCCAAACTCAACTCCGCTCCGTCCACTTTTAGCTTTGGGAGCAGTCACAAACTACGTTGGGCAATAACTTGCCTTTTGACCCCCCTCCCTCTGTTAGTCATTCTTTAGTCCCAGATGCCGGAACCCTCCCCCCCTT
>JABASM010000157.1:0-31747 GCA_019776545.1 Brachystomella parvula
TTCATCTTTCCTTCTCTTCATTTTTCTCATTTTTTTATCATCTCGCTTATTATTGGTCTTGGTGGTCCTTTCTGCGCCTCCAGTAAAATGTGCTAAACAAACTGCCGCCACAATGCAGCGCAGCATACTACTTTAATCTGTCAATAAAGAATGACGGCCAACTTTCCTGTAGGAATGACCCCCTCCCTCCCCCCACAGTTTTCTCTAAATATGTATTAGCCTTTCTAAAGCATACCCTACAACTTCTACAAAAGACAATTTTCGAAATTCTCTTTCCTTTGACTTTTAGGGGTAGCTAATGTTCGTTCGACTAATGCCACCGTTCGTTGGGGTTAACCAATAGCTCAATCGAAAGGGCTTGGTGTCCTGATTACAAAAATAACGCACTTGACCTTTTTAATGTATGAAATGGGCACCATACGCCACAAAAGCTTACACTGAACATTATAATGACCTCTGGCGGCCATGCTGTTTACTAAAAAGGTCAAATGTGGTATATTTCTAGAATCAGGAGAGATGGTCTTTTCGATTGACGTATCCTTTGATCCAATCGGTGAGGTCAGCTGACCGACCTTTGCTAACCTGTAAAGGTCAAATGAAAACGAATTTCGAAAAATTTCGTTCAAAAAAGTAGAATATGGTTCAAAGGGTCTTGATATGAATTTTCAAAAAAATGTAACGGGGGAGGCGGGGGAGGGAGCCATTTTTCTAGCAAAATTAGCCGTCCTCCTTTGATAATATCAAAATACACAGAGATAAATCGCTATTTTATGAAGCATGGCTATTGGATATTCATAGCGGCCATGCTGTTTACTAAAAAGGTCAAATGTGGTATATTTCTAAAATCAGGAGTGATGGTCTTTTCGATTGACGTATCCTTTGACCCAATCGGTGAGGTCAGCTGACCGACCTTTGCTAACCTGTAAAGGTCAAATGAAAACGAATTTCGAAAAATTTCGTTCAAAAAAGTTGTAGAATATGGTTCAAAGGGGCTTGATATGAATTCTCAAAAAAATGTAACGGGGGAGGCGGGAGAGGGAGCCATTTTTCTAGCAAAATTAGCCGTCCTCCTTTGATAATATCAAAATACACAGAGATAAATCGCTATTTTATGAAGCATGGCTATTGGATATTCATCTTTGTTATTGGATTGGATTTCCAAACTTATTGGGATCATCGCATTTGCCGGTGAGGCGACCTAGACCACTTAACTTATAAGTGGATCTTTCCCACTGTAAACGAAGAATGTGAGTCATCCGAAGCATAGTCTTTTCTCCGGCTTGCCTCCCCGTGCGTTCGCCTCCGCTCATTCAGTCATTCTCACTCGAGGAGTCAAGATTGTAAAAAAGACGGAAGATTAAGCTTTTTAGTAAGTGAGGGTAGAAGGCAGTCATCATTAATCAGCAGAAACGAAGATCCTGCCCCTGAGAGCAAGGGCATGGTGTAATGGCTGAAAATAATGCCGAACCAGCGACTGACCGGAGGTCAAGTTTGAGACCAAGGAAGGAGCCCGCTCCCACACAACCTCCACTACTACCACCAACAACACCCTCACAACCTCGTAAGATTAAGACACCTAAGACACCACGTACCCCTTCAAGGTCAAATGGTAGAGTGGACTCAATCTCACCGAAACTTGCATCAACTGCAGAGTCCCCGAAATCACTTGCCGCTGCTTCCAGCAAAGCTTCCCTTCCTGCAGAATCACCAACTAAAGGTGCCATTGAATCCTCACGAAGTGCTTCTCATGCTGCAACGACGCCTGAAAGCTCACTATTTGCTATCCCGGCTCCGCCACTGTCCACGCCTTCACCTGGAAAACCTCCGCCTTTAACTCCGCGGAAGTCTCCCTCTTCTAAGATCAAGATGATTTTTCCTATACAAAGGAATCAAAATCTTAGTAAGAAGGAAAAGAATCAGGACGAACGTTTTGAGCTTGGTTTTGATTCTTCTCATTTTATATGTACTTTTACAGAACCAACGCCGAAGCCCGAAGATGATGAGTTCCTTACGGACGGTGATGATGAGAAAATAGTACCCGTCATAAATACAGAAGCTGACTGCGCCAAATTAATTGAAGAGGCTCAATCACATCCCAAAGGTTGGTCTATTGGGGATGTGAAGAAATTCTTTGAGATCAATGAGATGCCTGGGATTGGGAACCAGCTGTTCAAACTGGTATGCATGGGAAAGTTAATTCAAGCTGTGACCTATCCTTCTCATGTCCGTTTGAAAAATATTTAGAAAATAGCTGGAGACGACCTTCTGAAGTTGAATAGGGAATCACTAGCCCTGAAAATGGAGATGAAATCAGCGATCGCCGTCATTAAATATGTGAATTACTTACGCCGTATTGACGATGCTTACGTCGCTAAAAGACGAGCACCACCTATTGACGTTGTAGACGGTGTGATCGTTTCTTCAACTCCACTACCTAGTGCCTTTAAGATTCCCAAACGAAAGATGGAGGAGAGAGATGGTACATCCTATTCTGCAGAGAAAGAGGCTAAGCGACTTCGTTATGAGGCTAATCCTGAGGGCTATCAGAGAGAAGTCTTCAAGCAATCGCTGCGTCAAATTGCAAGTCCATCTGCTGTGGCGGCCATTCTAGCAAGGAAGAGACAATGCACTAATTGCAAGAGGGAAGGCCACTTCCGATATGAATGCCCTTTCGGCGATGGTAAAAGAACATAAATTGTTTTCCCGTTCGGTAATCGGTGATTTGCAAACATTAAATGCGTAAAAATTATTTTTCACAGCCCCTGCCCAGCTTTTGAACGCTTCATCACCTGAAGCGATTCCAGCGTCTGGAGCAGTTACTCCAATGGAAGAAGATGACTGGGAAAACTCTTCTGTTGCTAGTACGGGCTCTGCGAGGATGGCATCAGGACCGTCTTCTGTAAAAATGGAAACTGACGATGAGTGGGATTTATCTACCATTCCAAGTACTCCAAAAACTGAAGCAGCAAAGGGACAAGGATGGTCAAATGAGGCAAAGGCTACAACTGCCTTAACAGACGACAATTGGGATGCTTCTTCTACAGCTAGCTCAGCCGTCAGCTCGACACCGGCATGGAACACTACAGGGTTCCGCGGAGCTCGTGGTGCCGGATTTAGAGGTGGAGACCGAGGAGGGCGAGGTGGAGGACGCGGAGGATCGAGGAATTGCTTTAAATGCAATGAGGATGGTCATATCTCGAGGGATTGCCCTCAAGGTAAATTTTCGGATGACTTTGTGTTGTAATTTGCTATTAATTTCCTTTAATTGTTTCTAGGTGGTGGTTCTCGAGGCGGTGGTCGTGGAGGAAAAATGACTTGTTTTCGCTGCCAGGCGGAAGGTCACATGAGTCGAGAATGCCCAAATAGCTCCAATGGTAAAATTTTGTACAGTCCCATTTACTTTTCCTCGTAGAAGTTCTCCTTCATTTATATCGATTTATTTCTGGATCCTATGTGACTGACTTGCTTAGACAAATAGACTAATTATAAATCTTGCTTAGTTTCCAGGACTTCGTCATTCGGATCATCTACACCATCTCGTCCAGGAGTGACAGCAGCATCCGCGGGAGATGACGACTGGGACAGTCCATCCACTGTCAGTGTGAAGAAAGAATCTTCGGCACCACCACCAGTTGGAGATGACGACTGGGACAGTCCGTCCACTGTCAATGTGAAGAAAGAATCTTCAGCGGCACCACCATCAATGAACACGGACGGCGATTGGGGTTCGGCTCCCTCTGCACAGAAGACAACTTCGGCCGTAGTAGCTGCTCATCCTAAATTAAATGCCGAAGACGATTGGGGTAGTGATGCGGGTACAACATCAGCTACTCCCAAGCCTCTTCCAGCGGAAGATGAGTGGGGTGACACTTCCTCTACCTCTACTCAAAGTACCTTCAGTTCAACGCCAAGTTCAGGATTCAGAGGTGGCCGTGGTGGAGGTGGATTCGGAAATGATCGGGGAGGCCGAGGTGGATTCGGGGGTGATCGGGGAGGCCGAGGTGGTGGACGTGGAGGTGGCGGGCCACGAAACTGTTTCAAATGTAATCAGGAGGGGCATATGTCAAGGGAATGTCCACAAGGTAACTTCTAAGTTTCTGCTCTTAATGGATTTTGTGATATTTAGGGATTTCATTTGCTGTAGGTGGAGGTGGCGGAGGGGGAAAGAAAGTATGTTGGCGTTGCCAGGCTGAAGGGCATTTGGGCCGTGACTGTCCTACGGGTACGCAATAAAGTTCACAACCCAAATATTTTCTTCTATACTATATTTGTTAAATTCTTAAATTTTTCTTTAGCCCCTCCAGGAGCAGGGAAAAAGATTTGCTACAATTGTAAAGCGGAAGGTCATCTAGGAAAGGATTGTCCAGAACGTCCAAACGGTAATAAAAATAATTTTAAATCTCAAAGCTTGAACTAAGCCTGCCTTGCAAGTCTAACTTTTGATCCATACTAAGCCCCAGCTACAGCATAATCTGTTTTCTTGATGTTTTTTTTATAACGTTTATAGGCCCTGGTACGGGAAAGAAGATTTGTTACCACTGTCAGGCTGAAGGTCATTTGGGTAGAGATTGTCCCAATCGTAGTAACGGTAATAGTTTGGCGAAATTCCATTTAGCTTTCTCATATTTTAAATATTTGACCCAACTTGTAGTTTAAAAAATTCAAGCATGCTAATCTTGTCTATACTCGTAGCTCCTGCGACTTCAGTACAATCAACAGGAACCACGACGTTGGCTGATGATGATGATTGGGACACTCCATCCACGGGTACTGGAGTTGTGAAGAAGGAACCAACTGCAACTCCTTCCAACGCAAAAGAGGATGATTGGAGTTCTCCTGCCGCAGGAAATCCAACACCTGCCGCAGCTTCGACCGTGGGAAAAATTGAAAGTGATGACTGGGGGAGTGACGTAATCGCCCCAACAGCAGCCACTAAAACCACTGTTTCTGCTGACGACGATTGGGGGGACTCTTCATTCGCTGCCCCTACCTTCAGCTCAACTCCTGCTCCAGTTTTTAATGCTTCTGGGTTTCGTGGTGGCCGTGGCGGTGGATTTGGAAATGATCGAGGAAGAGGAGGTAGGGGTGGTGGAGGTTCAAGAAATTGCTTTAAGTGCAATGAGGAGGGTCATATTTCTCGAGACTGTCCTCAGGGTAAAAATAAGAATATAAAGTTATCAATACCATTTTCATGACAATGGCTTAATTTTGATCAAGGTGGATCAAGTGGCGGTTTTCGTGGCAATGGTGGTAAAATGACTTGCTACCGCTGTCAAGGCGAGGGACACATGAGTCGTGATTGTCCGAATGGTGCAAATAGTAAGGGCACAACTTGTTTAATTTTTGGGATGCCGTTTATGGACCTGATTTATTCTGGCAGCAGCAACACCCAGATCAACTGGACCAGCTCGATCAGCAGCTCCAACTGCAACAACGGGGGACGATGATTGGGATACTCCGTCAGCAGGCAATGAAAAAAAGACGACTGGACCTCCCTTGGCTAACGAAGGAGATGACGATTGGGGCTCTACCCCTGCCACAAACAAGAATAATCCAACGCCCGCCGCAGCTACAAACCAACCAAAGTCAGCAGATGATGATTGGGGAACCGAGACTACTAGGACAGCAACAACCGTCAAGACAGTTTCAACTGAAGATGATTGGGGCGACTCGGCCTCAACTTCGACTACAACTACTGCCAATTCAACCTCGACGTGGAATAATTCAGGTTCAGGATTCAGAGGTGGCCGTGGCGGAGGTGGATTCGGAGGTGATCGGGGAGGTCGAGGCGGTGGTCGTGGAGGTGGTGGATCTCGAAATTGTTTCAATTGCAACAAGGAGGGTCACTTTTCCCGAGAGTGTCCTGAAGGTACCACAATGGCAACCAATCGAATAGGAGTTGAAATATTAAATTGCTGTCTTTCCTTCTTTTTAGCTCCGAAGGGACGAGGTGGTGGTGGTGGAAAGAAAATATGCTGGCGCTGTCAGGCCGAAGGTCATTTGGGCCGAGATTGCCCCTCCGGTATTTAGCAAATCTCAAAATTTTTTATATATGTTTTTTTGCACATAATTTTTAATTATTTTTTTTTAGCTCCTCCAGGTGCTGGTAAAAAGATTTGCTACCACTGCCAAGCTGAAGGGCACTTGGGCAAAGATTGTCCTGACCGGTCAAATGGTAATTGCATATCAAAACTTATCTCTTGGTTAAATGTCTCTTCATCCTGGTTCCCATTAATCATTGCAATTCTTCTGACTTTGTTTCATTTCTCCTGTCCAGCTTTGGTTTTCTTTTTATGACATGCTTGGCTCTGGTTGACATGTTATTTAATGCTTGCAGTTTCAGCTAATTCTTCATTCAGATCTTCTCAACCGCGATCAAGTGAACCAAAAGCTGCAGCGGGCGATGACGATTGGGACACTCCCACTCCGCCGTCAACCAGCACTGGAAAGAAGGAACCAAATGGACAACAGGAAAATTCGGACTGTAATTGGAGACTTTATTCCTGCTCCCAAAGATACGACAGTAACATCCCAACCAAAAGCCGATGCTGATGACTGGTTATCTGTTTCTGCTCCACCTGTGACGGCCCCAACCCCTAAGTCTGTTGCCGATGATGACTGGAGTGACAATTCAACTGGAAAAACTAGTGCGTTCTCAGGCCCCGCCAAGAAGTGGAACATGTCAGCCTATAAGGGTGAGCCGGGTCCTCCGCCTCCAGAGCCAACTGCTAGGCGAGGTGGTGGGGGTTCAAATAATTGCTTTAAATGCAATGAGGCAGGTCATTTGGCAAGAGACTGCCCTAAACAAGGTAAGCTCTGTTTCTTGTTTCAGCGTTGTTTTTTGGGAATTTCTTTCTGCTTACGCTGTAAAACTAAAATGCTTCTTCACTCGGATTGAAACAATCTTTCTCTGAAAAATTATTTTTCCAGGCTCTACTTCTGGTAATCCCTTCATGCCAAAGCGGGCTCTAATTAACTATGGCGACGAATGGGGAACGCCCTCTTCTACTTCAGCAGCTGCTACCGACGTACCAGACGGAGCGGAAAACACAGTGGATTCGAAAAGCGTGCCTTCTACCCCAACTCCGACCCAATCAGTTCAGAAAATGGATGGGGGTGATGATGACTGGAACTAATCGAGCTTAACGCAAGTTCCTACTACTTACAGTTCCCAGTTTCTTAACAATTAATTACTTTGATATTAATTCTTGACTGTGAATTATCCCAGTTTGCTCATACCGTGGTCTACACCATCTTTATGGTGTTACTGTTTACCAGTTGATCTTTAATTACGTAACGTTTATTTCCACCTCAAAGTTAAGAAATTTACTCTAAGGATCTCCTAACGTATTTAAAGTTGGTCTTACTACTTAATTTGTTTACACCCGATTTCCCACAACCTTTTTCAGACCTTCCTTACACCTAACCCCATAATTTCATAATTTTAAATAATACAATGATAATAACTTTAGAATATGAAATACGTTTAATAATTGGAGACCCTTGTTCATATTAACTAAAATTAATTGACTACATTTCTGTTAACTTTGGGGAGTCGGAGTATGATTTCTTGTTGCATTGAATAAATTTACCATTGGAAGGAAAATGTTATTGGAGGGGTAATAGAGGAGTCATTAATTTTTATCCCTGAAGCCACCTTAGACATTTGATTACAACATTAACAACAATTCGAAAAAACCTTAAGGACTTTACTCTCGTAACTAAGTGATTTAAATTACATGGCACTTATAACAAAAAAAAATACGAAAAAATGCAATGAAGGAATTTTAGGTGTGTGTCATATCCAGAGTCGACGTTCCTCGTTTGAATTTTCAACATAATAATGAAGTATCCCTTTTATACATTTTAGTTGATGTCAGCGGGTGACTAAGGAGATTCTAAAAGTAGTAAATTTCATACCCCCGGCTTCGTAGTGAGTGACCTCAAGTCAGAATAAATAGAGGGTGGAGTGTTTGTTTGAGGGAGGTAGGTCAAATCAGGCTCAGTGGATCCGTTGTAGTAACAGTCTTCAGCTCCAAACATGGCGTCTCTACACACTATTTTTATCCGTCTGTGAAAGTTGTAGTCAGATATTAGAAATCGTCCGAGGAATGGACAGGATTTCCTTTTCTATTATTATTACAACTCCTTCACTCGTTCATAATTATCCATTAATTATTTTATCCTAGTAAAATCTATGAGGGAACTCTACTGATTACTACAGTGAAACAAAGAACAGTCAGAAAATGAACAAATAGGTACTACGTTTTGCCTCTAAGGAAAGGATCCACCTCTTTTATCTCCTTGAGGTGATGGCTTCGATCATTTTCCGTAACATTGGCTCTGGCTGGCATTCACGTGGGTCGCACTCCATTATTCCTCCATTCCCACACCTGCGCAAAAGAAAAAAAAAGAAGAATTTCATGCTCCGTAAATATGTTTGGAAATTCAGTTTAGGCATTCTTTTTATCGTAGTTACCTGCACTCTAGACAAGGCCCAGAAGTTGCTGTTATCAACTGCCCTGCCTCATAATATTCTCCTTGAATTTCACAGCCAGGTCCAGTGGCCACGACACCAGGGGCACTGGAATTATTTCCTTGCTGTTGACTTGCCAGGAGCTGGTTGTGATAATAGGAAGGAGGCGAGGGGGCTGGCGATGTGCTATTGTGACCAACTGGGCACTCATAGCGAGGGCAACAGAATCCAGGGATGGGTTCCTCATAGCATCCTGGAATGGGAGGTGGACAGCTCTGTTGAAGACAGATGATGTCACCTCGAAAGCAGAAGCAGAAGTCGCATGGGTCATCCCTTGGAATTTGTTGAGCTGACATGTAGACGCGGGAGTCAAAGAGGCAGGCTCCGTTGGACATGGCTGGTGCAGTGGTTGAGGATGGATAGGGCCATGGAGCTGGAGATGGGGTGACGGAAGTGCTTGTAGTTACAGGGTATTTCGCTGTGGCGTTGGACTCAACCAATGGAGCTTCAGTGGTGGCGTTCATAAGGCCTTCAACGATGGATGCGACTGTAGAGGCCAGCGACTGCTCTGGTTTGCTTGTCGTTTGAGTGGAGCTTACCGTCGTCACCTCATTTTCAGTGCTCTTGTCTTCTGGAGTGACATCTGAAATGCTGCTTGGTGGAGCTGAGGTCTCATTTCCGGCTTGAGTTGCAGGAGCAGAGATTACAACGGAACCTGTTACTGGTACAATGACCTTCAGTGTGGTTGTATCAATCTCAACTGCCTCAGTTACGCTACTTTCTGTTGATTTCTCTGATTCAGGCTTAAGAGCAGCGGGTTTGTCAGACAAGGGTCCTACTGGCGGCTGGGTTGGAATGGGTGTTCTCTCCTCAGCTTCTGTCGAAGATGATGGCAATTCAGGGGTCGCTGTTTCATGTGACTCAGTTGAAACTGACTCTTCAGTCTGAGTTGAAATTTTATTAACTGGCTCAGTAGCGGCTGAAATCTCGTCTGGTCGTTCACTTGATTCTGTAGGTCCTTGGCTTTCAGTAGAACTCTCTTGCTCAGCTTGTTCGGTAGAGACTGCTGATGGGGCATCAGGGCGAGTTGTAACTGGTACTCCCTCATGGTCTTCTGTCGTTTCACCCACGGAAGGGTGATCATGCGCCGGAGTATGAGATGTTGAAGTTGCTAAATTTATTTCAGCGGGCCTTGGCGTGGTCTCAGACGGTTCTTGAGTCTCATTACTAGTTTGGCTGTCAATTTCTGGAGGAGCGGCTGCGGAGGGCGTTGATTCTTTAATTTCTGGTTGGGCTGGTGATGAGGTTGAATCTTTTTCATCGTGGAGCAGGGCTTCTGTTGTTCCTTCCCCAATTTGGTTGGCGACAGTATCTGGCCGAGAAGTTTCAGCCACGGATTCAGTTACATCTACCCCAGGGGCTTCAGTTGGCTTTTCTGTGATTTCAACTGTGACTGTCACATTTCCAACTTTGATTTCAATCGGTGGAGCTGTGGTATCATTTCCGACCTGAGTTGCAGGAATGGAAATTACTGCGGAACCTGTTACTGGTACAATGACCTTCTGCGTGGTTGTATCAATCAAAACTGCCTCAGTTACGCTGCTTTCTGTTGATTTGTCTGATTCTGAGCTTTCGCTTACTTCCACTGAAGCTTGTGTACTTCCATTTGATCCTGGAGACGTGGACTCTTGACCTGCGACTGGTTGGACTGATTCCGTTGCTGGGATTTCAGTTCCTGCGGCTTCCGTCAATTCCGTAGCTGTTTCTGAAGTTGGTTTCAAGGCTACGGGGGTGACTGTTACGACGGCAGGTACCACAACAGTGCTCGGTTCGGGTGTTACAGTGACAGGAGTTGAGCTCGTTTCTTCTGAAATATTAAAAGAAAAATTTAACGGATCCTTAGGCTCGGAGCTAAAAGCCTGAAATTCAGGTAACATAATAATTTGTGTTGAATGCCATTTTTAATTACTCAAAAAAAACAACGAGTTAAGAAATGAGATCTACCTTCTGCGCATTCGTATTTCGGACAGCAGGTTTCAGGAGTGTAAACTGGGCGACATCTCTCTAGACCGTTAGATGGAGGAGCCGGTGGGCAGTGTACGAGGAGGCAATGGACTATACTGTTTTGACAGGCGCATGCGAGTTGGCATGGGGTAGATGGCGGGATACGAGATCCGTTTTTGTATGTGACGCCTTCGACAAAGCAGCTACCTTCTCCAGGAATTCTGCTTGGGGTGGACTCAAATATTTCTGCCGATGGTGTAGTACTCAATGTCTCGTCGCTAAATTCTGTGGATGAAGGGAGGCGTGGACTCTCTTCTGACTGAGATTCCGTTTCCAACGATGTAGGCGTTGTGGGCTCTTCGGAAGCAGATTCTTGTGAACCTGTTGGAAGCACGGTTGCGCTCGCCGTGGAAATGGGTCTGAACGTTCCTGTTTCTACGCCTGTTGCAGTTGAGGAGTCTACCGGACGGAAAGTCGAGGCCAGTTTTTTAATTTCTTCAGATTCTGTAGAGGATTCTGGCTTCTGGATATCCTCGGGTTTGGCTGAGGTTGTTTGAGGCTCCTTTTCTCCCAAGCTCTCAGTGCTCGTGCTCTCAGCGGATTCTCCTTGACCTGAAACCGGACGCTCCGTTGGTTTATCGTCATGAAGAGTTTCATCTGAACTGCTATGGGCTCTCTCCGTTGATCCTTCTCCTGATTCCCCGGAAACTACTTCCGCAGATCCTGGAGATTTGGTTATGTTTTCTTGGGATTTTGATGTTTCCTCTTCAGCAGAGGTTGATGACGGGATGGAAGGCCCTTGCGTCGTTCGATCCTCGGATTGACTCAATCCGCCCTCTGTTGACTGCTCGACCGGTGGTTGAACAGTAACAACAGACTCAGGGCTCTGAGTCTCTCCACTCCTTTTCAATTGTTTCAGTAGAAGACACTCCAGTCGGTATTTCTTCTCCCTTGTCAGTCTCTGCTTGGACTGGACCGCTTGTGGAGGTAAGGCTTTCGGGTAGCTGTGTTGCGGATTCTGTTACAATTTCAATTCCTATTGGGGCGCTTACCGTTGTGTTCGGCAATGTCACTTTAACCTGAATAGGTTCCTGGAGGTGGCTGTGTTTGACCTTCTTCAGGTGCTACGGTCTGGCTTGGTGCTTCACCATCATGAAGCTCAGATTCCGGGGTGGTGGTTTGAGCAGTGTCATCCGAAGGCACCGATGGACGCGGACTCGTTGATTCTTCTCCTAATTTTTCCTGAGGAGTAGTTCCTTCTAGCTCTGGCTGGATTGGTGCAGTTTCAGGTTTTGGACTGCTTGATTCTGTCACTACTGGTCCGACTGCTGTCTTTTCACTGTCGAGTACGTTTTCTGAAGAGGTCTCCGAAGGTTTCACAGTCTCTGGTTCTAGTACTGAGGGAGTGGATGGGGTTCCATCTTGTTTCTGTTCAACAGTATCTGTGCTTGTTTCAACCTCCGGTGGTGCCACTGGCGGTGAAGTTGCTTCTTCAGGTTGAACTGGCTCCTCAGTTGCACCTGATGGGGCCCCCTCTGGTTGTTGCGGAGCGTCTGATGGAGTCTGGATTGCACTTTCTGTTGAAACCTCAATCACAACTGGGGGTTCGACAACCAGAGTATTATTTCCTTCCTGCGGTGAGACCACAATCACAGGTCCAACGGTAGAGGTATTTGAAATTCCTGCAATCTCGGTTGCTGTTTCCGGTGTGAAAGACTCTGGAGTAGTGGCTTCTTGAGCAGTTGATTCAGTCTGTGAAGAAACCGGTCGTGCTGGCATCATGATATTTTCTGGGGCTCCGACCTTCTCCTCAGGTGTCACTTCTTCAGGAGTTGGTTGAGCAGTTGAAGGAATTTCATCTGGTTTCTTTGTTTCAAGGTTAGGGAGAGCGGTGGTGGGCTGAGCAGGAATTTCTTCTGGTTTCTTCGTTTCAGTGGCTGGGACGATGGTCGTAGGCTGTGGCGGGATTTCCTCAGGTTTCCTTTCAGTTACAGGAGCTGAGGTAGTAGGCACAGTTTGCCCGATAACTTGGTTCTGGGCGTCTAAGCTTTGGGTGGTTCCCTCTTGGCCGTCGAGCACGATCTCAGTGGACACAGTTACATTTTGTGGCTCAATGTTAGGAACTGTGGTTGATTCAGGCTCTGCTTCAGTGGATGACTCAGGAACTGGGGTTTTAGCTGGAGCCTTTGCAGGGACAATTATGGAAGCTGGCTGATCAGAAATCACTGACGGTTGTTGATGGGACTCCGTTGTGGTCTGTGCCTGCCCTTCATCAGCCAATGAGGGCTCAGTTGCTTCTGAGGTAACAACAGTCTCGGTCTGGGTTTCCTTCGGAGGGGCCTCTGATGTCACCACGGTTTCGGCTTGAGTTTCTTTCGGTGATGTGGCCTTGGGTGCTTCTGGTGGCATCTCGGTTGAGGCAACAGTGATTACTCCTGGAGGTGGCGTGAGCGTAGTGGTTTCAACTTCAGCTGAAGTTGAGACTGATGTAGCGGGTGGTTGAGAAGTTTCACCTTCAACTGAAGCTAGGGTGGACGTTTGAGCCTCTTCACCTTTTTTCTCCTCAATTGGCTCTGGCGTAGACGTTTCAACTGCTGGAGGCTGTTTGGTTGTCTCAGCGGGTGAAGCGGAAACCACGGAAATATTTAAGGTCGGAGCAGCTGTGCTTGGTATCAGAGGAATCAGTTGATGATCCTCAGCGACCGTTGTCCCTACTTCAGATTCCGTCGAGGTTTCAGGTTCCTGTGGTTGTGCGCTAGGTGAACCATCCTCAAGACCTTTCGTTGGGGTGCTTGGCAAGAGTTCAGCTGAAGCCGTAGTGACCTCAATTGGTTGGAACGTTTGCTTCTCCGGTTCTGTCGTTGCTGCTTCATCATGAGCTTCTGGTTGCCCTGTCACTTCCGACGGGGACTCGGTGCTGGTGGCACTGTGAACCGTCCCATGAGTCGTACTTGCCTCGGTTTCAATAGACTCTGTAGATTCCGATGGTTGGCCTGATGTCAGGTTTGCTGGGGTCTGATCAACCTTTGAACTCAATGTGGTGACTTCAATTCCTTCTGGAGTCTTTGTTGAGGTTTCGAGGAGCGGCGGCAGAGTTGAGCCTTCTTTTTGGTCTGTAATTTTTGGTAACTGAGTGGTAATGGTGACACCTTCAATGAGCATGGGCCTTAGTGTTGTTATATTATACACGCTCTCCGTTGTTTCGTTTGCTGAAAACAGAAGAAAAAAAATTCCACCCTTGAATAAAGGAATTCTGAAGCTTGAAAAATGTACTACTGGAAAATATTCATTGTATTAAATTAATTGCCCGAGTTAAAACGAATAACTACGATGTAATAATTAAAGTGAGATTTTAGAGGAAAGAGAAAAATTGCTGGAGAAAGTGGAGAAAGCAGCAAGCAGCTTCTAATTGTTGCATTCTCGTCCTCAGAGAGTTAGAATTCCGCTAAAAAAGCGAACTAAAATGTCTAAGTCAGCGCTAGTCATACAAATATTCAGGCCACATGAGAGACAAAGTACTAAGGAAGGAAAGTGACGAACAGAATTTTTTACCCTCAGTGAGGCTCATGTCAAACATTCTATCTTGTCTGCCACGATCTGAAAAGTTTGTCATAGAATAAAAGAAGATGACAGAATTGAGGGGAAGTGAAGTGCAGGGTTGATTTTTCAAATAATGAAAATGAAAAAGAAAGACAGTTTTTAGAAAACAAAAAAAAATATGAATAGAATCCTCCTGTTTAAAATTCTCCAATCGGATTCCTTTATCATCATTTCAGAAAGCACTTACGACAGGTGTATTTCTCAGGGCAGCAAAGTCCGGTCCTAGGAGGAATTGCCTTGCAGTCTTCTCCCTCATTCTCAAGAGGACTTCCACAGTCTTGTACAGCGCAAACGATCTGAGGATACAAGAGCATACATAATGAATTTAAAAAAAATATATTTGTTCAAAATTTTGGAATTTGACTCCTCACCTCTCCCCGCATACAGTAGCAATGTTCGCATGGAGCCTCTCCCGGCGTCAAAATCTGTGAGCCATCTTGGTAAAACTCTCCGTCCCTGTAGCATCCTCCCGAGGTTGACGGAGCAGTAGTCGTAAAAAGACTTGCCACTGTTGTCGAAATGAGCCCGGCGATCGTCGTGGTCTCAATTCCAAGCGGGAAGTCACATTGGTAGCGAACTGGACAGCAGACACCATGCTCAAATACCGGCTCGCATCCTTCAACATGCAAAGTACATTCCTGCATAACGCAAGCCGTTCGATTTCTAATACAGTAGCAGAGCTCGCAAGGTTTGTTCGGATCCGTTGGTGTCTGGGCTCCGTCTGGGTAAAACTGTCCTTCAATGTCACATCCGCGGTGAGAGATGACGGCAAGGTCTGTGGATTCCTGGGGCCCAGGGGTCGTCGTCGTGGTTGAGATCAAACTTCCGGGGGTTACCAAGCTCACAGGGACTGATGAATAAAAAAAACGTTTATCATGTTCCACTACTTTTGAACCTGGAGTTCGGAAAAATTAGAAATTCGGCTAACCTTCAGGACAAGTGATTGTTGGGCAGCACTGGTCAGGTTTTTTCTCAACCGTGCAATCCTGGCCAATGGGTTTCGTGAAGGGACATACCCTCAGATAGCACATGAGCATGGAATTACGGCAAGTGCAGTTGAGACATGGCTCGTTCGTCAGGATGCGATCACCCTCTTCATAATGAGAAAACATGTAGTAACATCCGCCTAGAAAACATGTAAGATCGTTAAAATCAACTCCATTAATTGCACCACCGGCGCTAAATATTTACTGTTAATTCAAGTTTATTTGCATGGTTGCATCGGATATTAAAGTTTACAAAGTCTGAGAGTGTGAGTGACGAAGCGAAATTATTCATGATCTAACTTACCCTCACTTTCATCCTCGTCGACCGCAGGAGCTGTAAAGAGAAGAAAAAAAAACGTTTGAATTAATGCATCCATGGCGTCCCTCTCCGAAGAATGCCTGTGGATCTCTGGAGGGCATAACGGTAGGTTCATAAAAAACATACTGACAGGTGGGAATAGGTCTCCACTATTCTCATTCAGTAGACTGAGGCGGAAGGGGATTCCGCAAGTCTGATTTCATTATCATCCCAAACTGGACATTACTTTATAAATTTCAAAATTTCAGCTCCGTTTTCTTTTTATTAATTTTTAAAAAATCACTTTTTAAAAAATTCATTAAAACCCCAGATGAAATGAATTGGATGCTGCGGGTTTCATGGGAGTTGAACATGATGGGGAAATTTTTGGTTGGGGGCTGATCTCAAACAATTTTCCCAGAGTTAAAAAGTGGAAAAATAAATTGGCTAAGAATTTTGACCTGGGTTAATAGTTTTGGAAAAAATTAATGCATCATGATTCATGACTGCCTCGGATGCATGCTGGTTGGATGCAATCAATGTGTCACATTGATGGATTGGGTTGATTACATTGTTCACAGCTTTAAGTGGATAAGGTGAGGATGTAAATTAATTTCCCTGTTAATCATGCTTTGAAAGGGAAAGAAAAATTCCTCCGGCGGCAAGGCCATACTGATGATGGGGTTGAGAATATTTTTGCCCTTAGGGAAGCCAAGGAAGAGGGATGAAGAATCTCTGCTAAACGACATGTGGGGGTTAATGAACTTCTAAAAGATCCTACAAATTTCCTCATTGGAACATCTTCCTAAAAAAAATCCTTTCTGCAATCTCCGAACCATCTGATTCCACCAGTCATCAAATTTTGCACAAAGAGCAGGAAGAAGAGGAACCGGCTGTCTTCAATGAATAATCGGGATTAAAAAAAAAGTTAAGACTCAAAATTTGTCACCCCCTTCATTCAAGAAAAAAATTTTTTGGCTTCCTCTACCTTACACTTCCTTTCTCGGATTTAATGACTTTTGGCGAAACATTGTTTTCTTTGGAAAAAGTCATCATCTTTTACTATTTCCGGAAATGGGAGAGGACTTTGAAGTCATAGAAGGAAATACATGGTGTTTATGACAAAGAAATTCCCGCTAACGCCCTTGACCTTTCCTTTGGGTCAAATTTTAATTTTTCAAAGGGGTATATATTCAAGTTATGTAAATTCTTAATTACGGGTTACATCCCCTAATCAGGATCCTGTTTAAAAATTCCTAGGACAAAAATCTTACCTGAGAGGGAGAGAGGAATTAGAAGCGATATGAGGATTATGCCAATGGTAAAGGCGTGCTTCATCAAAAATTTAGATCGGGACTTCATATTAATTTCTCCCTGTTTTTTTCTCGTTGTCTTCTGTCAGGGGATGAGAAAGGAAGCTTCAAACCTGGAAAGAAAAATGAGGAGGATTAAGTCAAGTGAAAATAATAATAATAATAATAATATAAAGGAGGAATCAGGGAATGCGGATGTATCTTCAAGTGACATTAACCCCTGTCAATTAAGAATTTCCTTTCGTGCTCTGAACCAATCATAACTTCCGATAATCATTCATCCTATAACCCTCTATTCCGTATTTCTTGAAAAAGTGTGTACCGTTAACCCGAAACACATGCTTGCGTGTAATTTGCCGCGTAGGATAATAACATGTGCGAATCCGCCAGCCCTTGACTCATATTCAACCTTTTCAAATGATTTGAAAAACAGGACCAGGTTTTCACAGCTTATTAATTTTAAGAGGGGGTTGAAAGTGATTTCCTTCACGGGGAAGTACGCTAAACCTATCCTCTGATTCACGAAAAAAAAATCATTTTATTTACAGTAATTTACTTCATTTTCTCAGCTACCTCTCATCAATCAATGCAATTAGTCAGGTGCAATAATAACTAATGCATTTCCAAGTATTCACATAAAAAAAGATCATGACTTCTGATTTTTAATTTTTTTCACTTATTTATTCCTTAATTAAATCTACTTTGAAGATTTTGAGGTGGTTAAAGGTCACGCTTCGGCCGAGGGGGATGAAGAGAATAAAAATTAAAAAAAAAAGCAGGAAACGGAATGAGGAAAGAAAGAGGGGTATTCTTTTCGTGGATTATTTGACGGGCTCATTTTTGCAAGATCAAATTCTCTACCCTGGCCAGTGAGAGACAAATTGAGTGAAGGGTTAATTAGTAAAAAGGAAAGATGAGATAGGCTCAATGTGTCATGTCACGTTATGTTCAATCAACTTACTCCAGCCAAAAGGTGAAGGGAAAAGAGGAGCAGAAGATCAAAAAATGATTACTGCACTTTCTTTAATCCTTCTCTCACTAACCACTGTCATTGAACTTGAAACTTCTCATTGAAATTATTGCGAATAAAAATCCCGTATTTTATCAGTACATTTGAAGTAAGTTTGTTTAAACAACTTTTTTTTAGTGAGGTGTCTGACTACTTGTTTGTATATTTGCTTCTCCTGCTCAACGGGGTTCATCGTAGGGATGAAGGGGAAAGGATCGTGATTCGTGATCCTCTCATTTATATCCCAGAGATTTAATGCAGAAAATCTGGATTTGAAACATCTCTTTTCTTAATTATCAAATTTTCGTTAAATTTTTTCGTAGTCTCATCCTCAGTAAAAAAAAAAAAGCTTCTAGGGAGGATTTTTTGGAAAAATCCAATCAATCAATCTAAATACGTAATATATTCCAGCCGCAAACTACTGGATTAGTGATTCAAAAGCCGAGAAATAGGCCCTGTTAAAAAAACCAGAAGCCATTTATGAATATGACTAATTTTATTCCTCGGAATTCTTGAGAACGGACGAGCTGATGAGAATGAATTCGTGGATTCCTTAATGATGATCTCTTATGTTAGTATTTTGTCAGGAAAAAATTCCTTTGAAGCACGAAAATGAGCATGATGTACAGAAAAATCGTGAAATTGTAGAAAAGTGAGGATTAATGAGAAGCAACTTCGTAGGCTAAAATCCTGAGAACTTTAATTAAGCTGACCTTGAGGGCGGACTGGGACAAGTTTGCTTCCTGGTTCATCATCATACCCATCTTCCCTTTCTATGAGCCTAATTATTATGCAACTCTGTACTACAATAACAATAAAAACTGACGTGAGTACTCGTAGTCATGAGTTTAAATCCTAATTGAGTGAAAGTCAGCTTTCACTAAGCTTGGAACAGGCATGGAGAAAGTTTAGACGACCTTCAAAGGTCAGTAGGATGGGAATCTCCCGTTGTTTGAATAACTAAACTCCGGCGTCTAACCTACCGTGGCCAGCCATTACAATGGACACCACGCCTAGGCTAATTTACATTTATTTTTAGCAAGCCCATTTTCCGCTAAACCTGTTTGCTTATACAACTTCAAGCACCCAATCCTGCAGTTCTTAGAATTGAAACATTGGAGTGTCTATTTTTCCACATTTGGCAAATAATTCATTCACTTTCTGGTTTAATTACTCAAACTAGTTCCACTAGTTGGGCTTGACGTAGAAGTAATTCATTACAAAACTGGTGACAAATGGCTCATAGCGTTCAAAAACATCAGATCACCCGAAAAGGTAAAAAACTTGCATAACCACCAAGGCTCATTACCAAATCTTTGGACCGGAAAAATTTTTCCTTGAAAAGGAAACAATACCTAAGATTCTTAAGAAATTAAAAATAGGAAGACAAATAATTAGTCCAGAATCCTAGCCACAACAAAAAAAAATCTCCCACCGGCCTCAGAGAAATTATTACTGAAAAAAGAAGAAGGAATGAAGCAGTGCTTTGCAGGGACAATGTCATTCACCTATAGACGCCGTACTTCGGAATTCAAATATTTGCAATGTAACAAGGCTTAATAATAATACGAGGAATTAAGAAGGCCTTCAGACTCACGTGGCCCAGCTACTGGTCCGGTAAGAATCATAAGCCTAGGAAGCGAAAGATTTTCAAAAAGAAAAAAAATGAAAAAGGAAATAGAGAATTTTTTTTTAGCAGGCTCAGTAGTTGTTGGTGTGTGCGAAACTTAAAACCAGTTTAGAAGAATCTGCTGAGAAGAAAATCACAATAAAATCCTTAGCTTAAAGCGTAGTAATTGTTTTGATAGGGTATACCTAATTTTTTTTCATTCCCAGTATTTGGTAGTTCGATGAACCTCCTGTCCCATCATCCGCCCTTAACGAAAAAAAAAATGTATTTCCGAAAGAAAAATTCTTGACTCTCCGATTTACGTGGATCTCAGATTCTTAGATCCGAGAGGAATTTTTGATACAAAAGAATGGTAACAAAATGCCTGTCATGATTAGCAGGAGAGGATTTCCCATACAATGGAAATCCGCAAATTAGAGCTTTGACTCTTTTCAATGAAAACGCTCTCCTTCCTCATCCTAATCCTAAAGGAAGGGAGGAAGGAAGACAAAATCTCAAAGGTGTTTAGATTGGACGTGGTTCATCATGGGAGAGATTCACTCTCGGTCATTGTCGCAGCAGCCAGTGGTCACACTAGAATCGTGATCTTGTCCTTCCTCATCTCCCTCAGTCTCACCGCACCTCCAGACACAACTCCCTAAATGTCAACTCCCCTGTTTTATAAAACCCAGTTTTGGCAAAGCGTCTGGTGACAAAGGATTTGAGCATTCGCCCCGGCATCTTCATTCCTGAGCCTAAAGATGCTTGACGCTCATTGCAAAACCAAAAATTAAAATGAATTTGCAGTGCAGAAGATTTTAATGAGAGAATCTCAATTCAAGGAAACGTGCAGGGATCAATAAATTCATGGATTTCTGTTCTTGAAATTTTTAATTAAGAAGGTGGTGAGTGGAAGCCGCCGTTTCACTTTCAATGAGAGACTCATCTTCTGCATCCTAAATTATGTAAATGAAGAATGAGCAGAAAATAAAAGGGAGTGGGTGAAAATGGAACTGCATTTCATTGTTGAGGAGGTTCCCTCAAGTGGCCAGGAAAAAAAAAGAGGAGCCGTTACTTTATTATGGTTGTTTAACTTTTACTTAAACTTGGTAATTTGTAGTCCTCTACCTCTTCATGTCTTGAAGAGACTGTTAGCAAGTTATTTATGTTTTTCTGAATGGGTTTGACCTATGGAGAGGAAAACTTAAGAAACTAGTTCTTAAGGTCAGTGGGAATTTGAATGACAATTAGCTCATGATGCCAAACTATTTGTATAACTAATTTTTATCCTCCTGCTCAGGCACTAAACAAAACCTTAATCTTTATTCATTAGGATCGGAAAAAGGTAATGTAGCTTAACTCTGAGTAGAGCATTTCGGTTGATCTAATTGTTTCATTTAGTAATTTTAAAAAGTAAAAGTAGTTTGAGCTTCTACACCCTCACGGTCTTCCCCTTACGTAATGAATCCTCGACTATACTGGATTTCTATAATTGAGATACAAAGGAGCCATAGGAATTTTCAAAGCAATCCTACTACGGAAGCAGGTAGAATTTAGAATTCAGATCAGAGGCGAGCTGGTCCTTGCGAAACTAGCAAATGACGGTAAATGAAGCAGGGAGGGCTGGGTTCCTTTTTTAATAATTATCCAATCATTTAATAATCACTTGGATGAGATTTGTGGGCTTGGTGATGAATTGCATATGCAATTTAGGTGCATCACACATGCAAGAGAGTCACTTGCAATCTCAAAACCTCATCTAGGACAGGTGCCAATGGAGAGGGTTAATGAATTGCTCGGAAAAAAAAAATTTGTACCGCAGGCTCTAGCTGCCTTATTTCAAAAAACCAGAAACAGATTTCAGAAACTGCTATAACGAGCACTCCAAAAAATACAGGAGCAATAAATAAAAAATGATAATAAACAATAATTTCGGTAGGTACTACAACATGTTAATAAAAATCGATAAAATCCCTGGGCTGATTTGGAAATTAAGAGCTCTCGTTAGCACGAATTTCACAGATACATTTTTTTGTACAATAAAACATGGAACAAAAACAATGCAAACAACTAAGTTGAGGAATACTAGGAAGTTGAATTGCTCTGGTTTCCAAAAAAAAAGTCTCTACGAGGCTTCTCTGGAGCTGGAGTAGGAGTTGGGTTGAGGTGGAGAAAGATTTCCAGGAGAAAATGAAGAGGAAGAGAAAAAGAGAGGAAGTGAAAGTGAAAGTCCTTACCTCAACTTGAAAAAAGCTTCTTTTCTCCAGTTCTGGTTTGTATGAAAAAAACGCTTGTATAAGTCCTGCTTCAGTCTAATCCACTGCCTACTGACTCACTGGATCTTAAAGTCCCGATGGCTGAAGTTCATGATAGCAAATGAATATTAATTAAAAGGCGTTGACGATACACTCGGCGTTTACACTTAAATGCTCTATTTGATTTTTGACTGATCTGAGGAGTTGATGATCTTGATCTGATTAGTGATACTGGCTCGGCGGAAGGAAGAGAGTACAATGATTTTTATTTTCCCTACTCAAGACAATCAGTACTTGTAGCTCAGTGATTCCTCTCTGGCTCCGAACTTGGAAATGAAGGAAGTTTTGAAGACATGGACCAAAGTCTTCAAAGTTCTTGGTCACAATTCCACTATTATGCTATAAGAGAATTGACGGCCAGGATTTTTGCAGCAGTACTACCAAACAGCATCGGGGGGATCGGCCGAACCATCATCACACCAGCCTCGACTCGACAGCCTTTGAATCTCATCATCACATATAATTAGTGTGCGTTCGTGTGCAGGAGAAGACAATGCATGATACAACTGACCATTCCACCACGTTTCGCCGTTCTTCTCACTTCCCATCATCAATTCATAAAGGAAGGTATTTTTTAAGATCCCGAGAAGCTTGGGATTAGTACAGAGAACCCATCACCCCTCATTTTTAACACCCCGTCCTCATCATCTTCCACCAAGTCCCGTAATTCTTAATTCCAATTTTAGCTTCGGACATTAAAAAAAAAAAACTTTTAAGAGGATTGATTCGAGTGCAACTGTTTTCTTCACAAATTCAACTTTTGATCTTTCACCGGCGAACCGGTAAATCAGAATGAATCATTTTCTCTCCCTCTCATTCACCTATTATACAAAAGAAGGTTAACCTAATTCAGCTCCTACCCGAAGGGATACAAAAAATCCACTAGCAGGAAGTAAACTCCAGAAATTAGCTTATGACCAGTATTATGCAAGAGCCAGCCTTTTTATTTACAAAATATTCCACAATGTCCTTTGACATTCTTTAAAAACCCTCTGAAAAAAAAATGGCAAAAACGAAAGTTAATTATTTATTTGGAAGATGAGAGATAAATTCTCCAGGAGTAGTATGTTGTTGAGTGAGCATGAAAAATATGGAGAGAAGAATGATGCTAATTATGTGTCGTGCCATCCGTCACCTTCACCAAAATTAAGGAAGATCCTCAATCTCTGCTCATCTCCCTGGAATTAGAGACTAAATAATAAGACAAACTTATTTTTTTTACTCCTGTTTTTACACCCTAACACTAATTTATTACATTAAACGAGCTAATTGACTTAGAATTATTTCTCTGTCTCAAAACTGCGCTTCATTCTTATTACGAAACAAAGGCTGAACCTAGGATTTTATTTTTTAATGCAAAAACATAAGAATTGCAGTCGAGTAGTCAAAACAGTAATTTTTTCCAAACTAAAGCCTTCCTGAGCTTGTAATTTTTGTAAGCGTGTGCTGATTATCCTTTGACATTAGAGTCAAAGAGCTTGAAGCCGGCCATTAGCAAAAGTCGAATATGAATTTAGAGGATGTAATAATTTCAGTAAAACGGGACTTCTTCATTACTTTTTTTTTATTTTTAGTGATAGCCCTCTGCCCACCGTGCCCTGTTCCCACGGTGAGGTGCCGGGCTCGTATTCCTCTACATCTTTTTTTTTTCGCACCGATTTCTACTTCATTGCATTTCACTTCTACCATACGCCCTGGGCAATCCGGAAATCAAAAAAAAAAAAAAGGAAAGAACGGTTACGCATTTATGAACTTGTATGTAAACATAAGAAGAGTCGTAAATGGGCTTGCAACTTAATTTTGATACTGGTGTTTGGGAATGATGGATGAAGTTTATGGGGAGCAGTCGGGGCGGGCAGGGCGTTCATTAAGACTGAATCCGGACACTTGAGATTAATAATTATTCTCTTAATCGTAAGAGTTAATGACTCTATTACTTTATTCCGGTCTCCTTAACCCTTTGCGGTTATTGATCAATTTCAATATTAATAGTGAGAAAATCCACAGGAGGTCCATTCATCCCATCATCCGGAACTCAAAGTGGAAATGATCCGTTAGGATTAGGGAGAAGGCTTAGCATCATTCATTAACATTTGGGACCTATCTGCACTTTTCAAATTAGACGATGCAGACTGACAGGTATACATTTTATACTGTACTCCAGGGCATGACTCTTAAATTATGGTGAAAAACCTTTCAGTCTCGCAATTTTCAGTTCCGAGACTAAAAGTGTAAAGGCCTTTTTTATCTGAAACAAAAATGTTCAGATATCATTGAAGATCTCGCAGACTTGCGTCTTATCTGCAGGAAATTCATGGTTGGAGTCTAATGCACTT
Source organism: Brachystomella parvula (assembly GCA_019776545.1). Taxonomy (NCBI): domain Eukaryota; kingdom Metazoa; phylum Arthropoda; class Collembola; order Poduromorpha; family Brachystomellidae; genus Brachystomella; species Brachystomella parvula. The sequence continues at coordinate 23,947 of JABASM010000157.1, forward strand.
ACGCATTTTCGAATGTCAATAATGAAGGACAAAGACAACAGTCAGGTGTAACGGAATTTTATTACTGCTAATAAGATAGGCCTTTTTCACTTCCGAGCCTGTAAATAAGAAAATCCAACTATAAATATTAAAAATTTTAAACGCCTTAAAATATTTAAAACCTGAATTCTAGAGAAAATCAAAGTTAATAAACAGACGGGCGGATTTAGTGAATAAACGCTGCTCTACATTTTATTTTCAGCGTAACCTGACATTGCTATAAAATCCAGAGGCTTTGAATTCAAACAGGTGAAAATACAAGCGTACAAATGACGCTCAATTTCTAACTCTTATGAAATTATGTTCCTTTCCTTCAATCCCTCAAATCTTAAAAAATAATGAAAAGTTATGAATTTAATCTCTTCTTGATCTTTAGCGGAACGGAGAGCTATTATGAAATAAGTTATAAAACTTTTGTTTTTATTTTCAATGAAAAAGGTTCATGTATTTTTTTACATTATTATTACCGCATAGTTCACTTTATAATAGAACGGTAGTGGTGGCCATCACCTTCATCTTTTCTCCGGATGTGTATTCTCTGAGAGTAATTAATAAGGGGGGAAGAATTGGTGAGGTGTGGAGAAAATAAGGCTCTTCCTAGTACAGATTACAAACTGGATACAATGGCTTACCACTCAGGATTGATCTTCAACTTGCATTAAATTATCAAGAAAAAAAAGGTTAAACCCGTCATCAATTATTACATCATATTCAGATTTATTTTTTGTAAAAGAAAAAATACCCTGCTTCGTCATTGTTAGAGTTCAAGGCGTTTTACTGATTCCGTCACTTTTGAAAAGGATTCCAGTTCCGTTTAGAAACTCATCCAGGTATATATTACTGCATTTTTTCTGAAATGACGAATGATGACGAAAATACTTGCAATAATCTGCAAAGTGCAACCAGTTCGAAAATTGGTGACGAGTTTACGAAGGAAGATTACTTAATCCTCTTGAGTCCTGCAGGTAGCACATTTCCCCCAAGGTCAATTTATCATCATGAGAAATTTCTAGAGGACAGCATTTAAGAGCCTACCTTTAAAAATTTCCCAAATTGTTTAGCCTCCTCACCAATTCCGAAGTATTTGAAACGGTGATTAAGCGAGGTCAATTAAGATGAAGATGCACCTAACAAAAATTTACAGCATCGGATCTGTGGTTCAATTTTTTCTGTCGAGCCGCCTTCCACTACTAAATTTTTTATCTAAATAGATTTTCTCGCAAGCATCAGCAGCTAAAACTTTCCTGTTTTGGGTACCCCCTGTTTTACTTGACTTTTTCAATTTCAGTTGAGTCAAATTTTTTAGAAATTACAAGCTTCCTGCTTGGATTTTCTTCATCACTGCTTTCACCAAGTTGCTATAAATCGCGTTTTGAGAATTAAGGGGCAGAGGGTTAAGGATCAAGATGCGTGTGAGGAAAATATTTTTTGATAACGTTAATTAGCAAACCGTAGTAAAGTAACAGTAATACTGAATTCATTGACCTTGAACCCCAAGTTTTCCTTGGTGGTAGTCATACCTTGGAAGGCAGAGGTGAAGGACTAATGACTGAATACAAGACTTTTTTGAGGAGACATGAGTTTTTTAGAATCCTCCACATCCGGAGCGTGATCTTGGGAGAGATGCAGTTCGTTAAACTTCATCTATACTGGATCATGGATCTGGATTTGACATTTTCCCATCGTATCCTCCTCCTCCTTCCGCTCACCTGAGTAATAAACCATAATGAAAGGGAAAGGAATATGTAATTTCATTTTTATTATTTAGAAACAAAAGGAGAGTTTACGCAAATTACAGACTTCTGCTTTAACTTGGATATTATACTGTCTGCCGACGACGGACGGAGGATTCGGTGGTCCATCATTTCTTTTTGGCCGGCTGGCCAAACTCCACTCTGCTCCTCATCAGAAGAGGTCTACTTGAGGTGAAGATGCGGAGGAGATGAGAAGATGCTCATGTCCTCAGGAATTTTCTTATCCTTGAGTCAAATTGTAGTTAAAGAGCAAATAAGTCTGCTTATGGCATAACATTCATGTGAGAAAGCATAAAATCAAATGTTTTAGCAAACTTCCTCAACATCTCTTCAACCTTAAGGTACAGGGCGGCGTGGACAACGACAGCGATGACCCTCATCAGGCCCTCGGCTCAAACTCTTCAACTCTATTTTTAGCTTTCCTTCATCTTCTTTTTAAGTTTCTATCGTATTCTTGCTAAAAAACTCCGTAAGGAAAACTCAGAAATGATTTCAAAACTTTAAAAAAAAACTCACATCGTCCATGACGCTCCTTAGGTTTAATTTAACTGAGAGGGTAGATGCGAGAAAATCCTCAATGAACCCTGGATCCGTTTTCACAAAGCAAAACTGCCGAAGAAAGTGGAGAGAAAGCAAGTACCAATCTCAATCGCAGGACGGATTTAGCTATTACCCCTGAAACCGGTGGCTATTCAAAGGTTTTATTAATAAAACCTTTAAAAATAAATGACAAAATAAAGTTTAAAAACATTAAATTAAAAATAAAAGATAAAAATAAAGTTTTTAATAAAAGTAAATCTATTATTTTTTTATTTTCCTTCCCATTTCACATAATTAATTTTATTTCACATAATTATTTTTCATTCGATAGTACAAGAGTTATTTTGGTCCTCGTAAAATTTGACTACTAATTGTTATGAACTCTTCAGTTTCACTGGAGAAAAATTCTAAGGATCATGTCATGGAGTTTATTTTAATTTTTGAACAGGGGGTTGAATGAAGCTGTGCCAGTCATGTTTTAAATATGGATGCTTCAGATAAATTTTTAATATCTTAAAAAACTATAAATCGATACGAAAGTTTCAAATAACCATCACATACGTAATTTAATGAAAATAGAGTTCCGAAAAAGATGCACCGGAAAAATTCATAGTGAATTTACAAATGCAAGTTTATGAACAGGATTCAGTGGTAGAAAGGTCTAAGACTTTTACTAGTTTAATTTAAAACTGTACCTTGCATTTTTTTTCAAGTTTGTGTAGGACAGAGGAATTTGTTGAATTTAACTGATTTCATTCCTAGTTTTTTTTTTGTTATGATGAATAACTGAACTTATTAGTACTGATTGATGCATGGAGCCACTGGTATTTCCTAACAGGTTACCTCAGGTAAGGTTCTCTACAGTTTGGTCTTCCGGAATCAGGTTCTGTTCCCACTTAAGATATTTGGATGTCAATTGCTGAGATGTGATGAGGCAGACATGAGGAATTTGTAATAATCATTCTTTTCTCACGATCACCTCCCGAGAGATGCATCTGCCTCGGATTCTTCTCTCCTGGCACCTGTACAGAAAAATTTTGCTTCCTTTATTGGTTGATGAGGGATTTTTTTTTTCTTATTCTCTTAAAATTTCATTTTTTATAAAAATCGTTGACCCAATCCAAGAATTAGCTTTATGACACATCAGGAGTGATTCTAAAATTCCAAAACCCAGCCTTAGTTGACATACCCTTCTACCAAGACCATAAATTCACCTTATGCTGAGCTGACTGCTTTCCCTAGTACTCTTGCTGCTCATTGTTGAATCAAATAATTATCAGCTTGCATTTTTTCACTGGAAAAGTGCAAGAAGTCATCAAAAACGGGGTAAATGGACGATTCCCTCATGGCATGCTGCAAGTAGTTACAATGACAAAAATTCTTCTTAAATTGTTACCTGTAACAGAACACCATAGTAGTTAATCTTCTAGAAAAAAAAATGACCACGCGATTCCTTGGATTAAGTGCTGTGTTGAGCTGTATAATTGGTTGGTGTTGATGCTTATCATTGTTCTCCTTTACGGATTGGCTTCCAGTTTTTCCTAAAACATGACTCAAGTTCACAAACTACCCATTTTTCATTCTTCAATAATTTCCTTTTCCTGGGAAGTCGTAAAAACTTAAATAATTGCTGGATAGAGGAGACATTACTAAATGGAAAAAATAGAGATTCGGAATTTTTCGGCCTTAAAAAATCAGCTATATTTTCTCATCTCTGCTTCCTATACACGAATTTTGAGGTAGAAAAAAAGAAGGTGTGTGGAACCTTAATGAAAACTAATCATTCAATAAATACTTCTTTCCATTATTACCCTGGTAGGAGTACTTCTTTGCTCATCCTCACTTTGTAAACACAATGAAGGCATCATAGGATTTGTCAAGGGTATTTACAGCACGTCAACTCATTCAAACGATTAGCATTCATACCTTTTCAAATTACTTATTTATTCTTTTCACCTGTGAAATTGAAAGGAGGTAACAGCTCATAATTTTTTTTCCAGCCTAAACGATCCTAACAACTATTTCCTACTAATTACAAAATTGCCCAAACCCTTAAATCCTATCCATTAATCAATAAAAATGAAAAAGGGGAGAACTGAAGGGTGAAGCATGTACCTTCAGTGCTTCCTGGACAGGAAATAAAAAAAGCAGAGGGCATAGGGTTCAAGATTTCTGTTAGACTTGGACCCACATGCTGCAGTTAAGTCAATGAAGAGGTGTGAAGAATCAACAATGTCACTTTCAGTGTTAGAAAATGGAGTCGGTTGTGATGAGCTAATTGTGCGAAAAAAAAAAAGTTAAAATTTTTGTTGGTGTCTACGTGGTGACGCTGTTCCTTGTTCTCAGTTTGTAAAAATGTTGGATAATTTCTGCAAGGACTCCGAAGTCACGACCAATTACTAAAAGTTTAGGCTCATCTTCATTCCAAAAAATTTTCTGGCCCTCCTACTACTGGTTAATTAGTATAATCCAACAATGCCAGGCCGCTTTTTCGTAAAATACAGTTAAGTAAGCTGGAAATGATTAGAACTAATCCTCTCTTCTTCTGAAAATAAGAAGCCTTGTATTATTTTCCTACAACAATCATTCCCTATTCATCCGGTCCTAGTAAATCTTGATTTTTAAAATAAAAGAATAAAGGTATTTAGCAGCTAAGCAAAAAAAAAAGACGTCTGTTTGAAATCTTGTTGGATTTAAGGAAATTCCTTTCAATTTATAACCAGAGAAATGACGCCATCTTCTCCTGGCTAAAATCTGCAGCGCCTCACAATCCGGATCTTCTGTCATTTGCAAAAACAAGGTCTCAGTTACTCGGGTGTGAAAAATCTCCATTCACTAAATCAGAAATATGGAATCAATCGTGCGAAGGAAATTAAAGATAAAAAGAGAATTAATTGTACTCCGTACCCTGATTCTGGAGATGATGGAGTCATCCGGATTCTTGGGAATAAAAGATAGGTTTCTGTGGCACAAAGCGATTCCGATCACCTTGGCATCATCTTTAAAAATATCATTTAATTCAACAGCCTAATGAAGAGCTCCATCATCTTCTCCATTTCATCATCGTTTTTCTAGTATAATGTCTGAGCCCAGGAAAATAGTACTTCCCAAGCTGATTCAATTCAATATTGACAAAATGGGAAGACAAGACTGATCCTCCTTCTATTTGATGGAGCACGTGTCGGGAAGAAACCTACTTGCTGCTCCACCCTAAACATAAACAGAAGGCTACAGGTCACACATTTCCAATGTACCCATTTCCCTATTAGTTAATAAGTTTGCCAGTCTGCACAAGATAGCCAGTACTCTGCTATGTTTTGTGCATCAATGAAGAATGATGTAATGGGGAACAGCAGTTTCAGTCACCGCCCCACCAAGGTCAATCCCTCCCTTTCCACGACTAGCGTCAACTTACAAACAAAAATAAATCATCGTCATACTTATGCTAAAGAAGCTGAGTTAATCCTATAATTAACTACTTAGCAGAAACTCCATCCATAAACTCTAAAAAAAAAATTTCTCATCATGAAATGATTTTAACGCCAATTTAATCCTGAATAGAAAAATGTAGAGTCCAAATTGAGCTACAGATCAAGTAATTGAAATATTGACATGGCACAGGCTCCATTATACAAGATTCCCGAAAATAATTTAAAAACTTTATAGACATACATTATTTTGGTCTAACCTCCAAGGCATACAAAATAAAAAATCACCATCCAAATATAGAGTCCATTGCCCAGGAAAAGAATCCAGCCTTTTCTTGTGGAATTTGTAGTTCAGTGGTATTTCTTCCCAGAGGCCTCATTCGACTCCTCACTTGTTGGTTGGGCAAGTATGGAACTGAGGAAGAAGGGGAGAGGGCAATGTTTTCTTTTGAGCTTACTGTTCCAGCACCTATCGAGCTTCGTGACCTGATGACGTCTGGAGATTTTGGTGAGGATCTAAATGAGGATCCGCCGGGCGGAATCCCTTTATTTGCCGTTTCCTCATCGCAAGGTATGACACCCACCATCATGTTTCCCGCAATAATCGTCCCATTCTTACTTAGGGCTCGCCGAGTCTCAATTGGGTTACTATACTTGAAATGAACCCAATTTGAGCCTGGGTTCGTCCTGGACTCCAGTATTGTACCATACTGGCTAAAATGAGCAATCACGTTAGAAGTGGAGGAACTGTTGAATCCGAACACAGTAACCCAGGCAGAGGGATAGGGTCTTCGATCTTGTGGGACGGAAAGAGATCCTCCTTGATTTCCAGAACCAAACATGCTTGCATTGAAAGAATTTGATGGAAGGAATCCAGTACTTGAATTGAGGTTAACAAGTTCCGTAGATGATGGAAGGAGAGGATTGAAGCACATGCTGTCATCTCTTCCAATTCCTGTTATTGGTGGACCATGCTTGGTAACTGCTTCATCCTTTTCCTGATCTAGCACTTTTTCCGGCGTGAGATCCGTTGGAAAGTTTAAGCTGTTCCGCCTCATTATACCTCCTCCTCGCCTAGGACTTCCAGGGCTTACTGGTTTCTGCAGGGAGGCATGAGTTTCCCCAGTAAGAAAAGCTGGCAAGTAGTCACGTGTTTGAAACTGCTGGCCTATCGGTGAAGTGCTCATAGGCTCAAAATCCTATACAAAAGAAAACAGCTTGCTAAAGCCAACCCTTTTACAAATAGCATCAAGGAAAGTCTTACATCTGACTTTCGGGAGTATCGAGTGTGAGCGGGTGAAAAGTAGGTTGGCGAGGATTGAAAATTTGACGCTTGCTTCTGTTGCTGGAACTGCATGAAGTAATTGGATGTCGGTGAAACGGCTGATGGGGAAGTGGACATGAAGTACGAGTGTTGAATGGGCGAAGCCGAAGCTCCCGGGCCCCCGTGGGAATACATTTTGACAAAACGTCACAAGGAGACAGCAACCTGAAAACAAGGTATACTTATGTTAGATCAGCGAATCAGCTCAGCACCCCGGTATGTGTCGAATGTTTCTAACACAGACAAGGCCAACTAACCTTTATAGTTCCACCTTTTCCTACCTGTGTTGTTGAAATGAACGGTACCGAATTTATATTTTTCGACAGGTGGCGATACACAGACCCAATTAGCTTAGCTCTCCAGCTCTTTCCGAATTCTGAATAAATAAGAGCAGCTAAATATTTACGAATTTACAGAAAATATAATTAATTAAAAATTGATTCATTCAGAAATTATAGCCGTTTTTCTTGACTTGACCGTTGCGTTGCTGTTTCTTTTCTTTTCCTCCAGTCAAAAAAGCAGGTAAAAATAAAAACTCAGCTTCCCTGGCGCCCCAATAATCTCACCAGGCACACGCCAAGCATTGACCGAATCATGGGTAAAAAAGCGATTCTCCTTAAAATATTTCCGAATGAAAAGCTTTAAACTTAAGGTATGCAATTACTAATTGGATGCTACTAATTAGTGCTTTGAAAAAAGAAAAGAAATCGAGCCTC